>JAPYYQ010000948.1:0-49097 GCA_030522585.1 Anagyrus pseudococci
TTTTTTTTTTTTTTTTAGGAAGCGTTACATCAAAATCTGTCGGTTTCTGAAACGAATACCCCCCATCGCCCGCCATAAAGAACTTCGTTCTAAAATGACGCATTTTTCTCCTTCCGATAATCATCCTTTTTTTTTACGTCGAGCCTCGAAGTTAAAAAAGGCGCAAGCCAAGGGGGACCTATACTCAGGCGCGTGCACACACAGACACGCGTGCGAGAGGCACACAAGCGCGCTCGTGTGGTTGTACGGAGTACATAGTAAGAGGCGCGGAGGAAAGAAGGCGAGCTTGGAGAGTAGGCTGCGCTACAGGCCGAGGCCCTCGCATCTGCGAACCCGTCATACCGGTCTCACCTCTTCCAGTGGCGTAGGCAGCGCGCCAGGTGTCCCTCTCGCGCCTACTCCCGCCTCCTTCCTTCTACATATCCTCCGGTTAAATCTGAATTTTTGTTTACTGCCACACACTCTCCCTCTTTCCCTCTCTCTTTCCTCTCTCGTAAGCGGTTAACGTTGTTGTTTGGCCGCTTACATTGGCTTATTATTTTTAGCCTCTCCTCCTTGCCCGTTTATTTTTCGGTCGTTAGTTTTAAAAGAAATCTAATTGCCCTGCGTTATTTTCAAGCCTTTATGTACTTTGTTAAGTCTCGAACTTTATTTTCTTCGTCATTTGCTTTCAGGCCGTATGAACGTAAATCGATAGAATGTGCATTGAATAAAGAACGATTACTTGTAATGGACTGTACACGCAGCTGGTATATCTACCAGTTCCGTACCATTCTACTACCGATTCTCGCGTGAAAATTATTTATATTAGCGATAACCCGCATAGTAAAAGTACACAGGTATATATATCGGAGCATCGAACTGCACGTGTACATCTCTAGCCCGTCTTTGCTGGTATAGCAACATCAGCCAAAGCAGCAAGCAGCAGCAGCAGCTTCCTGAGGTCGCATTTGAATACTTATCAGCTCTCCTTTCTCCCTTTCTCTCGATGCCCGTAGAAAGATATTGAAAAAGAGTCGACCACTTAGCGGCACTATTCTCGTGGTTCCTGAATTTGCATATTTTCAATGTCGAGCTCGGCGCTGCCTGCCGGTCACGAATATCCAGCCGCTCTCTCGCTCACGCGATTGACTATCAATGGCCGCGCGTCTGGTACTACTATACCGATACTACGTCCCCCCCCACCACTGGCTCAGACGACGTCGACGTTAATCTCGCTATGCTAACCGACAGTCTTGTACCCGTTACGGACAACTTCTTCTTTTTTTTTTCCTTATTCTCTATGAATATGTTTATCTTCGTCGAGCCGCGTGCTTGTGCTCGGCTGTATGTTTTCGAAATACGTCGACTCCGCAAAAACACGTGCCAACTGTCGTGCGCACGAGCTTGGATAGACGCGGAGAAAGTTTATAAGCTTTTGAGATTACGCGAATGCTGCTCGAAAGAGATTTATTTTTATTTTTTTATGGTATTTTTATTTTTATTTTTATTTTTTATGGTATTTACTGACCTCCTCAATGATTCTCAAATACGGAATGTCGTTGGCGTGTAGAAACAATATATACTTTGTTACGTACCTGAAACAAATAATTTTCAAAGGTATTAATTTTAAAAAAACACAGATATATACGTAACGAAGGTTCGCAAATAAAATTGCAAGCTGTACACTTAGAAACCGGAGAATCGAACAAAAACGTTATATCGTGCCATGAAGTAATAGCTCGAAATAATCAGCATATAATTCAGGTGATTTGCGCGGACGAATCGGCCGCAACGAAGCAGTAAATTCCAAAGTACCTTCGCGAATCATTACACTGCTACTACTGTAATTGACGTAACGTCGACAAGTAACAATACCATTAATCAACTCGAGCAGTCATCCAGCTCTACACACACGCATACATTCAACACTTGTATACCGCACGAAACAATAAGCATTGAATTTGGTATAATATTCACACGAAAATCCCATGACCTCCCTCTGTCAAATTCGAAAAAAGCATCTCGCGATATTGAATAACGCGCAAGTGTCTCATACAACCACGCACGCGCGCAACTTCTATACTCCCGTATAGTTTCTCTTTCTCTCTGGGTCTTTCAGGTTCCCGGTACAATTTGCGATCGCGATTTCTTCTGTGCGCCGGCCATCTTTTGCTCGCTTTCGCTTCCTTATATGCCCTTGGAGCTCTCGAGCCTAACGCTTTCATTCTCGGAGAGCGTTGATCGCGCGCGCGTCGTAGCCGCAGCCGCAGTGCCTCGCGGCTCACGATGCACCAGTAGCACGAGAGAGAGAGAGGCAGAGCGCATCCTCCTCTCTCTCTCTCCACGTCCCTTCTTCTTCCTTTCCCTCGGCCGTAATCTTCCATCGAGGAGCGAGGATTCAGCTTGTCAGCCTTCTTTTCGCTTCAACGGAGAGCAGCAGCAGCTACGGCTCCTCTCTCTCTCCTTCTCTTAACCCTAGGTAGGACGCCGAGAGCGAACAGAAAGGATGAGGATGAAGAGGCCGAGGAGGAGGACGGCAGAGAGGCCATCGGCTTCCCCATCGCCTCCACGGCTGTACAGCGAGGCATAGAGAGAGAAAGAGAGAGAAACGTAGAGAGAGGGCGAGAGGAGAAGACGGCGGAGGCCACGAGGAGAGGAAACGATCGCCCCACGCCATTGGCTTCCAGTCGAGCCGGTTACCGCTCCTCCGCCGTCTCGCGCCGTTATACCTTTGCCTCGGCCCTCTCTCTCTCGCACCTACGTCGCGCTTGGCTCGATCTCTCCCTCCCCTTGGCCGCTCACTCGCTCTCGAGGAAGAAAACGAGCGCGCAGGCGAGCGAGAATAGGCTTACCTCATCGCCAGGCTCGTAACCGCGCGATCGGATGCCTCGATCTCTCTCTCTCTCCCCCGCCTCCTCCTCCTGCTCCTATATACCCCTGAGCAGGAGGCCTCGACAAAGGGAAGCCAAGAATAAAGTCCCGAGCCCTTTCTTCGCCTGCTGCTTCTCTGCTCCGCACTCGAGAGTCAGCGGATTTTCGGAATCCGAGCTTGAGGGGCTTAAAAACCCGTAAATTCGCGGCCAAACGGCCGCTCTCGCCTACACGATCATCCTCGCTTTCTCTATACACGCCTGCGTATGCTTCTAGGCTCGCTAGTGGACGATTACGTGCACACACACACACACCTCTCTCTTTTTCTCTGCGTTGTCACGAGTTTGTACTCGCAGCTGGAGCTATGACGAGCCTGTGCTCTTTCTCTCGCTATCTCGCTGCCTCTGCCGGCGTAAAAAGGCACGCGCGACGCGCGTTACACGTGTAAGCGGGGGGAGAGGCCGCTTTTGTCGCGCATATATTGATGGATGCATGCATATGTGCGCCGTTTCTCCCGCTCTCCGCGTGACTCTGCTCGAATGCCTTTCTACGCGCGCACCTCGTGTGCTTTGTCTCGCGACGGCGAGAGAGAGAGAGCTCTTTGTCGAGCAACGCCTGGAGAGATATCGGCTCGGGGAAATTGTTGTTGCGCAAAAATTATAAGCACGATGACAGGCGAACGTGTTTAATGCTTTAATCAATTTCTTCTCTTCTCTTTTTTTATTTCCCTGCCACTTTTACACATTCTCCGCGTGTAAGATGCGAGGATTAAATTCTTTTATAGTGTCACAGCAAGCCTTTTTTCTTCTCTTCCTTCGATTTTGTTGTACGGCAGATAAAGAATCGATGTTGCATCAGTGCTGTAAGTTTATGGTTGTTGTTATTGAAGAAAGAAAGTTAATTAAATAACTTTGTTCGAAATGTTTTTTTTATATATACGCGACGTGAAATCTACAGCTTCCGTTGCTTCGAACAGCGAAAAAAAAACATGTCGGGGTTTCGCAATATTGATGTACGACAGAAGCACCGGTTATTTTTTTCTTCTTTTCAATAATATTTTCAGCTCGTTTGTCGAAATAAGTATGGTAATAAAAACAGCCGCATAGAATTATGATAAATCAACTCTGCCGGCTGATGTTTCATTCATATCCGGATTTACGCTAAATTCATCTGGCTAATTTGAATGCCGAAGATTTATTTGGCAGCCGACAGCCATAAGCTCTAATCCCTCTTATAACGCGGAGCCTCAAAATCGAAAAAATATTCAAAACTAGAGTCTTTTCAAATCCACGATAATTAACAAACTTCGCGTTCAAAATTATTCGCAGTGCAGCTTGCCCGTGGCACAAAGACACACCAGCGCCGTCAAATTCACCCAGTCGTTCGCGGGTAAGCGCTAAAGAAAAAAGCGCAAGAGCAAGCAGGTTCTGCGGTAAAATCGACACTTTGTTCGAAAATCGTAAACGCTCGCCTTCTCAAAGACACATAACGGCTCGGGATGAGATAAAAAATCCCCAGGGCTCTTCGGAAATTATCTTAAAGTTAACGACACGCCCAGGCGCATAACATTACCAGCGTGTTTTCCGCATAAGCTTGGCGGGCGCAAAGACGACGCTCTGCCGGTTTAAAGGGGGACACGCAGCGAGTACAGCGTAGATCGTCTTCTCGCATGCTAAGGTGTTAAGCAAGCTTTCAAAAGGTCCCCCCCCCTCTCTTCCGATCCGCACTCCTTCTTTCTTTCTTTCTCGCTCAACTTCGAGAGGCTCGTTTGAATAAATGCAAAGAAAATTTTCCTCCTACACACTGTACTCCTTCTTCTACTTTGTCTTCTCATCCTGTACATGTACTATCTTGCAAATGTTTCAGCGTGCTTTTGACGCGTTAAAAACTCGTAGCGACCCGATCTTATTCCGACTGCACTTTCTTCTATTGACTTTGTCGAAATCGCTTTTCGATAGATCGTGATCTTCGTACGTAGATGAAGATTCGCGAAATCTTTGTACGTACGAAATCAATTCATTAATTCTCTGGAAAATTCGTTAAACGCATCGTCGAATAAAACGTCATTCGTTGAGTTATATAAACGAATCCAAATTTTGAACTTATATTCCGCGCGAGTTTTCTAAGTCGCAGCAGATCCGAGGCTGTAGATAGAGCTCGAAGGTACGTGCGCGGGAAGAACAGCTGCCAAGATGCCGGTATACACGTTCCCCTTCTTCACCTCCCCCCCTCTTCCACTGGCGAGGAGCGAATAGCAGTTACACGCGTTTTGCACAGCGGCGCCGCTATGTAAATACTTCGATAAATCTCGAGAGAGGGGGAAAAGAGAGGATGAGGAGAGCTTTCGCGGCTTCTCTCGAGACGAACACTCGGCGGCGCGGGCGTACATAAAGCGCGCCGGTAATCAGAGCGCATTATACATGCGGCCCCGCGGAGAAACTTGTTGAGCGTTAAATCGCCTTTGCAGCCGAGCGGAATTGTAGCTCGAATTCTCCGCGAGTAGCCGCAAACCGGATAGATTTGGACCTTTCTCCAAAATCGTACATTTTGACGACATTGGCTCGGCGAGGCGTTGGTCTGATAGTGTTAGGTTAAACGGGCAATCGCGAGTAATCGGCACGTGGGATCGGCAATTCCGCGGATATATCCCGGCCTCGCTTGGAATACCAATGACACGATCGGCAGGCGTACATCGAGATGATGCTTAGGTTTATACGCCGGCCGAGCGAGTAACTGGGTTACGATCGCGCTGACGCTAGGACTTACTCGCTGCCAAGGTCTTTTTTTTCTCTCTGTGCTAAGCCGCGGCAGCTTGGAAAAAAAAATATGCAGTTGCGAAAATCGACTGCATAACCGGCCTTGCGCTAACCTCCTTGGAATCTTTAGTGTTTTAAGCGCTCTCGTGTCGCGCTAACGCTCGGCCCCCGAGAGAGAACGTATCTGTACACATAGACTGCTATACTTTGCTTGCGTAACTTGTCACTGAGTTTATTATTTATCGACAATAGCAGCAGGAGCGTTCCATTGATCGGTATGCAGCCGACGTTAATACGCGGCGCATTTGCTGCAAGTTTTATCGAAAACGATCGGTGTTATTTTTGAATTTGTACATTTATTCTGAAATTTTAAACGCCTCTTGTCAAAAGTCGATACGATTCCCTGAGATTCTATAAGATCTAAGACATATTTCACTCCAGCGATATCAATTTTAATTAATTCTCGAAGTGTCATAACGTTTGCACGGCGTATTAATTATAGGTGCTCCACGTGAATTTTAATAAGATCAAAACTGTATTTGATTCTCTTTATAAGAAATATGAATCAGTGATACTAGAAAAAAAAAATAGTTTTCCAATTTATCATTTGTCACAAAACTCGTTGGAGATAAAAGCGCAAAAAGTTTAGATCGATTCTTACAATAATGTTTTTGCCTCGAATTTTAGGCTAGACTGACAATCAAGATCGAATTCAGAAAGCATCGCTGCGGTCTGCTGCGCGAGAGTGAAATTTGTTTTAGCGTTGCATCGCCAGACCCGCGCGCTCGATATTCAATCCCAATAAAACAGTTTGCGCGCCTCTCGATATAGTCGTGTAACCGGATAGATTGACATTGGATAAAAACACAAGTGTGAATCGTTGAGATATGAGATCAAAGTGCGGCCGGAAAGAGAACGCTTTAAATTTTACCCTAAACAAGTACGCAGTTTTGGAATTTTCGAACACTCCATAGCCACTCGACAGATCGAAAACGCGTGTACTAGATTTTAAATACTATAAATGTTCAAATAAAGAAGATGAAATTTCAAGTTCGTCATGCGTTCAATGATCTTTTAATCGATTAACCAATCGATAATCATAATGACCGCCATTGAACAAAAAAAGTCCCGAGTCCATAAAATGTTCGCCGGTGCGTACGGAAAAAAGCTGCAAGCTCGGCGGAACAGCGCCGTGTCAGGAGAGACAGACAGTCTAGCTGGAAAAAGAGTAGGAATCACAGCAAAAAGAACAACTACTCCAGGGGTGGCGGCGACGGCGGCAACGGGGGAGTGTGAGCTGATAAAAAGCGAGACAAAAGAGACGGCGCGCGCTAGCTCTCTCGCTCGCAAGTGCGCGGGCGAGGGAGGGGTGCCGTAGAGGGAAAGACGAGCGATAGCAGACGCATCAAGACTCTCTCGTTACTCCAGGGATTTCCTTCAGATCTTCCGGCAGCAGTCTCTGCCTCCTCGAAGCCTCTCCTTCTTTTCACCCTTTTTCCTCGCGCCTTTCTCGTCTCTTAGCACACGTGAGCTCGCGCCGCACTCGAGGCTCACTTTGCCCTTTACACCGTCGCCGCCGTCGTCGACCGAAGAGAAGAAGAATCTCGCACTCGAGTATACGAAGCGAGAGGGGCCTCGAGGCGGTAAGGAATTCCTTTGCGCCCTTCGGCGCGCCCGAGTGTCGCTCGTCGAATGTCTTTTATCTCGTTAACCATCCTCCACCTCCTCCTCCTCCTCGTAGTCGCAGTCGTCGCAGTCGTGGTCTCGCGGGTGCGCCACTAATCCACTCAATTTGCCTCGGCTGCTGCGGCCTCTGCTCTGCCGCGCGGTTAAATGCCGAAAAGTCGGTGGTTTTAACTTGGCGAAAATCCCACTCTCTTACCTCGCTTCATCTCGCCTATACGCGCAACCGAACGACCGAGTTCTTATTTGCAGCGCTGCTGCGACCTTTTTGAAGAATTTAATGATATACCGTTGTTAAATGCTAATTGGGAAAATGTAATTTTTGTTTGCAATTTTGAAATGGAACAACAAACAAATAAAAACGAGCTGGCGTTTTATGATGAATAATCAGAGGCGCAGCAAGGCAAGCGAAGCACGAAAAACAAGCTGTATCGCTTCGAATGATCGTTTAGAAAAACACCACCTGCATTGAAAACCATTAAATCAGCGATTTAATCAAATCCTGAGCTATTGGTATCGTGGAGAGAGGGAGTAAACAGACATGGGGGCGCGTTCGATACGCCAGAGCGAAAATGAAACAAAGATGAGACGGCGAAAGCATCAAAGGTCCGAAAGAGAGAGCGAGATACAGAAAGGGAGGATATTTATCTCATCTGCATTCGATTAATTAAGAAAGCATCGGGCAATCTTCGTGGTGCACAGATCGCGAAGAATATTTTCGACTAGTCATTCGTTAATGAAAATTCCCCAAGGGCAGCGGCCGAGGGAGAAAGAAGGGACGAGGCTCTATTTTTCTAGCCGACAATGCGCGAGGCATCGGAGGGTATAGTTGGAGAAGGAGAGAAGGCACGCAGGCTCCTCTCGTGCACGCGCGCCTAATTATAGGCCAGCTCCTCGGGGCGAGATTCACGGGGCCCGGTCGATCGACCAAGATTGGACCGCGTGCGTGCTAAGGGCCCCTCGAGAAATTAAGCTTCGATCCCTTTTCCTTTGGCCCATTCGAGGGAGAGCCTTGTGAAGGTGTCGGCTTCTTTTGGCCTTACGGCCCTGTATCTAACAAATAAGCGGCTCTAAATAGAACGAAATTAAAATTGGATGATGCAACGCTTTTTTTTCTCTCCTCGGCTTTTTCGGGGCTAATTCTGTGGAGGTGAGCGTTATTTTGAGAAAATTTTAACGACCCTACGGCACCAGAGGGATTTTACGTCGTTACGTGTTTACGATATACTTAATCGAGCCGATCCTATTAAAAACGACGCGAGCAGCTCGGGTGTGATTGGTCTATTAAATGCGTTAAAAATTTATTGTAATGGGGTTGTACGACGTGTACAAGGGAGAATTCGAACGGGGGGAGAACTCGAACTCGTGTAATTAATCAAAACTTTGTGTAAAATGTTTGTATCGAGGAATCGAATGAATCACGGCGGCGCACGAACGTCTCTCTCATCAATAAAGCTTAGTTTTTTGTTGATCACTATTAATTCGTTATAAGCGTATCCCTACAAGGAATACATCAAATTTCCGGATCTCGCAGCTGCTCCGAATTCGAAAAAAGAGAAACAGAGGCGTAGCCAAGGAAGAGGTACACTTTAGAAATGAATTACACAAAATTCAGACGGAGAACGATCGGTCGACGTGTATAATTTTCTCCTTTCAATATCTCGACCGATGGTAATCTCGAAGCTCCCGATGCCAGATCACCTACACGTCGCGCAGCAACTGTGTTATTACCGCGTCTCGAGAAGCGAAACCGTTAACAGGCCGAGGATTTATTCATTAATCGGTATGGGCGGAATAAGGGACATATCGTGGTGGAGTTGCGTAAGAAATCGCGATATAAATAGCGCGCGAAACAGTCCCGCAATTCCCAATGTATAGGGGTCTCGGAAGCGCCCGTAAACTCCGGCCTCTCCACCCCCGCGGAGAGCCTGAGGAATTCGGCCGAACCCTCGTGCGTAGAGAGAGGCTGTGTGCGAGATCCTAGAACCGGTCACTCCCACGCCCTCTCTCTGCGGGAACAAGGGAGAGAGCGAGAGGGAGAACGACGAGGAGGACGTTTCAGGCCCGGGCGACTTTACGACTCGCTGGCTTTTATATATTTTTAATCTTGGCCCTGGCTTCGTGGCACACGGGGAAATGGTTGACCTTAGTCAGATTATGGGATTGGCTTTGCTTGGGAAATGGAATGAAAAGTCCTGCCTGCGACGGATTAAACGGCTTGGGGGATTGCCCAAGATATTGCGTGACTTTTTACAGGACTTTATTTCACCTGGAGAACGAGCGAGAGAGAGAGAGAGAAAGCATACGGATAAGAATTACTCGCGGGAGGGAAACTAATTTTATTAGCTCTTTTCGGATATTTTTTTTTAAAGAGGAGTTTTCGTGAAATATACGCGGAATTTCTTGCGTCAATGCCTTGCGTGATTTACTGGTTAACGCGTATTTTTATTTTTAAAATTTGGTATACTTATTCGACACGTTTGATAAAATGTACGAATGCTGCTCATAATTAATTTGACGTTGAATAATGCGCATTACTTTGCTCGTTAATAATAAAACAAGACCCTCGGCAAGTTTACAACAGGAGCGAAACCTTCTCTCTGCGTACATAACCGTACACCCTCGCAATAAAAGCCCGCAAGCCTGTTATAAAAAAAAAAAGAAAGAAAGAAGAACCGATGTCCGGCCGAAATAAAATTTCACCTGACCCACAAACACTCCTCTCGAAATCACTCGTAAAAACAGGTGGTTGCACGCCGGCGGCCGATTCCTCTCTTTGGGAAAAAGGAGGGAGGAAAAAAAAGAGACACGATTTCCGACGCGCCGCTGACTTTTGTCGCGTCCAATAAAAGGAAACGCCGAAATTTTCACACATTCCCATGAGCGAGAGGGAGAGCGAGCGACTCTCTCCCATAACTCCGAAGGATAGTCTCTCGAGTCATAAAATACCGTGCCGTCAAGTTGGATTCGGCTGAGCGTGCAGTGAACCTGCCCTCTCTCTCTCTCTGGTCCCGAGAAATCGCCGTGTCTCTTTCACGCGCGCACAGCGCGACGCCTCTCTCTCTCTCTTTCTCTCTGTGGCCCAGTAAATGCGTGTCCTTTTCCTCTGCCGCGCGCATCTCCGCCTATTTTCTCGGGCGCTGTTTATACGCGGCGTCGTCCCCCCTCGGCAGCGCCGTCGCGAGAGGAGAAAAGAACCGAGGCGAGCTGAGAAAAACAGGGAATATAGAGGCGCGTTTCGAGAGGACAGCAGCAGGCCGGCTGTGCAGGTATATAAGAGACGACGGGGCACCGGGGGGGAGCCGGCAGGCAGCTCCTCTCTCGGTCATGCGATATATACCTGTTCCTTTTATTTACCCTGACGATGTTTATTCCGATGCTTAAGAGGCCCGATCGGCCGGGAGCAAAATTGCCCGAGAGCCCTTCTCTGCCCCCCTTCCTCTCGGGCTGTTTGCTCGGAGGAAAACGGCGAACCGAGAGCTATTTGCTCCGTCGCGGAAAAGCGCGGACCTCCGCGGACCTGCGCGTCTTCAAGAAGCAAAAGTGTTTGTTTGCCTCTACCGCTCTCTCTAACTCACTCTCTCTTTCTCCTTTTTTCGTTTCCGTCCCGAGTTGACTATATTTTTTTCCTCTCCAGCTTCTGGCTTTACTTATGCGCAATTACGGCAGGAGAGACGTCGAAATGGTCTTAATGATCGCCCAGTGACACGCGTGACTCGGCACTATTGCCTTCCCCCCCGACGCTTTTCTGCGTATGTGTCACTATGGACGATGACTCGCGGATTTTCGGAGGGGGAGGAGGAGAGCGACGAGATCGACGACGGGATGCTTTATTATCTCGTTGGTCATGTCTCGGGCGCGAAGCCGACACGATGTTTCAACGCCTCGCCGATGATGTCTTTGTGTAATTATTTTCCCTCTCCGTTCCTGTTTCTTCGATCGAACGATGATTTTCGTCTTATCGTTTAATCACGTTTCAATAATTAAATATTATGCAATCCATCGTACGAATTTCAAGCGGCGTATATCAAGTGGGTCAATTAATCTTGGTCCAGTCGTTAGGCGGTGGTACGAGTCCGGCCCAAATCCCGGCAATTTAGAAAATTAATTGTACCATCGCAGCCCATAATAGGAGGAAGATCGACCAGAGACTCGTCCTTGGGGCTCGTCGATACGGCTTTCTCATCGTTAACGAGCGATCGGCGAAAAATTGATTCTCTCTTTCTCGGCACCTGTTAAGCGGATAGAAAGCCAAGTGTCGCTTCTGGGTAAGCCTAGGGAGAGAGAGAGAGAGCAGCGATCGGAGCACTTTAACAGGGGCCGGATCTGCGCGTCTACGCACGTATCCTCCTCCTCCTGGCGTGGCAGCATCATTGCAGGTCAACCGTGAGGCTCTAGTGGAATGGCCAGGCGCGCTGGGCCGCGACAAAGCGGATTTGTCCACGCGGTTAGTTAAGCGCTTTTAACGAACGCCCCGCTACCGAAATGACCTCGGCTGCGCCGATCCTCCCTCTCAGGCTCGCCGCTCTCATTTTCGCCTCCGGCTCGCTCCGAATTTTGCGGCCTTAGCCAGAGTGGCCTAACTAGCGCTCGATCCTGTTCCGATCCAAATGACGCTCGCCGCTGATCCGCGAGTATGAAAGCGAAATATATAGAAATGCGTCACTGTAACGCGGGATAAGCGAACATCCCCGGTGACTCAATCACTCGTATTTCTCATCTTGGCACGAGCACGTGTGTTTCTTTTCTCGAGATTTCACCGCGAGAAATGAATAACAGGGGAATTTGATTCGCGAGAGCGGCACTTTGTGTGTGTGTATACGTGTACAGCAGTAGATCTGGCAGCGAAAGAAACGGAGGGAATTTCAATTTTTAAACTGCCACTTTCGCGACTAGCCGACACACAATAAACTGCTCTCGTCGACACAAATCTCAAAGCAAAGTGGCAAGAGAAGGCTGCGCGATGGAGAAAAAGTGATTGTTTCGCTTGCTGTTGGCGCAGTAGCAGCAGCAGCAGCAGCTCGGGGCGCGTCTGAGCGCTGAAACCAATTGTAGCGAGTTTTCCGAGACTGGGCGTGTGCGCGCGCGCGTCTTGGCGAAGCCACGTAATTTATTTCCCTTTGATGCACTCGGCAATTTCCTCTCCCTCCTGGACTGAGATATGCCCGACCGACTGACCATTTTCTTCCTTCTCTTTCTCTCACTTTCGCATTTGCATTTTAACGAGTTAATCCACCGGCGAGCGAACAAATCGCCAGCGTCAAAGGGAACGCAGAAGCTCGAGTATTTAGCCTCTTTCTCTCTCTCTCTCGAAATGCGTTTGCGGACTAAGAGTATCGGAACAAAGCGCTCCGAGCCTAAATCGCGTTAACGAGCCGCTGGCCACGACGCTAGACGGAAAAGGCACTTCGATTAACCGGCTGCAGGCCGCTCGTCCCCCGGCTCTTCGCTACTTCTTTGCGCATCGCTCGCTTGCACGCCTGCGCCTGATTATTTACTTTTTCTGCGGCTCGACTTTATTGTCGACTTGTCAGATGCAGAAGACTCGAGACGGCTGAGGCTTGCCTATACACGACTAGGGTGCCTTTCGACAAAATTATACATTCGATGAATAAGTGGGGGGATGTGATTTTTGTCCGCCACCCCCCTTTTCTCGCGCGAGCTGCTGTTCTGAAAGGTTTGCTTGTAGGTCGCCGGGGGAACGTTTATTTTCAACACACTCTCGGATGCGAGCTATTTTGTTCATTAAACGTATTTATTCAGTTTTTAAGGAGTATAATTACGTGAAATGTTGAAAGCAACAGTAGTTTAATAATAGACTGTGTATCTTATGGGAAAGAAAAAAGGAAAATATTTTTCCGAAAATAAAAGATTAATCCTTTCTTTTCAATCGGGCGTTCATACCAAAAAGGGAGTGTACCTTGATAAAATATACATTTCGAAAGAATGGTGTGCTCACGCGGTAGGTCGGAGAGACCACACGAGCACCAGTACTCGATAAGCCCGGAAATTCCTGATGCCTCAGCGGTATTTCCTGACTCATTTTTTTTTTTTTTTTTGGAGGCAGCATAGTCCGGACTTTCCGTATCTCAAGATATAAATTTAAATATTTAATGATAATGCGTTTCTCCCGCAGGGATGTGGGAGGATTAAGCGGACGCAGTGGAATAACCGAGAGAAAAAGTTTTATCAAATCGTCTGCAATTGATTGCGATCAAAAAAAGGGTATATTAAAAATAGAAATGCATTAAAAGCGAAGCGAGAGCAAAGTAAGTGACTGTTATTTAGAGCAATATACATAGAATGCACTCATCGCTTCCACGTAAATATATAAAAATAAAATAAGCCCCCCAGCAGAGCCAATAAAAGTCTTGCAACCGTGCCAAATACAAAGCGAATTCCCTTACCCGCTCAATATCTAAATCCTTATTGTCCGCCCTGCATTTTCTTCTACTCCGTGCAAACCTGCACCGAGCCTGAGAAAAGCGTTCCCGACGCATAGCCTCACGTACGCCGGAGCCGCGGGGTATCTCGCGCGCAAAAAATTCAAGCGCCGTACACAATTAGCCAATAGCCGAAAAGCCTTTCTCACGAAAAATCACGCGCCGGAAAATTCCCTGCCGACGACCCTACGACGACAAAAGAGCGAGCTCAAGGTGCGTATTCACGGGGCCGGCGGCATTATATGCACTAGCAGCAGCAGCAGCCAAAGCTTTTCCGACCGGAATTTTCTCACGTCCCTCGGAAGAGGCGCCGCGCAGAATTAAACGATCGCCATTAGGACGCGCGCGTACTCCACGGAAATACGGGGCTGCTGGTGTCCCCCCCGCAGCTTGGCCTCTGCCGATTCCCGAAGGCACGTAGCCGAGAGACTGGCTCGTGAGTAGCACAATGCCGCCTTGGCCTGAGAAGGACCGGAGGAGGGATGGGTCGAGGCGGAAGAAGCTGCAGAGGAAGAAAAAGCCTCGAGCGCACCGGGCTAAGAAGGTCGGACCCCTGTGCTTTCTATTTTCCCAGCCTTCGAGAGATCGGGCACCGCGAGCCCCCCCGCGTGATCCTCCAAACGCCCCCGGCTTTCGCGACTCGAAACCTTTTTTTCATTTTCGTTTCGCGAAAACTCGCAGTTTCATGACTTGGACGTATTGCAAATAATTTTATTTTATTTCTGAAAATATAGAGATAAAATTATTGTTTTAATGGTTTTGAAATGGTATGCAAGTGATATGATGAGTTTTTAAATGTTCGTTAGACCAACTGTTATTTACAACTCGTACGTTATTTACAAAATTAAACAAACAGTAAAATAATTCTTTTATAAACACGTTTGTACGATTTATGACTTTAAGCTTACAGGAAAAACAAGAAAAATATAGAAAAATATTTAAACAGGGCCCTTCGAACCATTAATTAATACGTTTGTAATTTGATGGTGTAAGCGCCGGTAAGAAGATAGCCGTGTTTGATTATCCTTATCAAGAGTCATTAAAAAGACATTAATAGAAGCAAGTATCGTTGAGGCCAGCAACTCTTCTCCCGCAAACACGTCGTTCTAGTTTTAACACTTAAATAAATATGCAAGCTCAAGTTGCAGAAAATTTCCCGAAACCCAACAACTTCTCCACCGCCCGCATCTTTCCAATCTCATATCCGCGTATTAATAAAGGCAAACATAAATTACGAAATGTAATTACGCTCATCGTGTCCCGCATATACGCGCGAAGCATCGTCGTCGTCACGCAGTACTTTCCAACCTTTCCGCACAAGCCTGCTCCTTCGCTCTCATCAAGCCCCTATAAAAGACAGACTCAAGGATGTCATCCCAGCCAGCAGCAGCAGCAGCAGCGCACCGCGGGAAGTATTCCGGGAGAGAGAGAGAGGCTGGCGCACGTAGAGGCAGCCGCTCGTCGAACCGGAGATGCAACTTGTTAAATTCAAGACTCGAGGAGGAGGAAGGAGGCAGAGCGAAAGAGCACGTAGGAGGTTCGAGGGGGGTTCGCGCGCCACTACACACGCAGCCCCTGGAAATTTCCCTCCGTTTTTCCTCGTGAAAAATCGCTTCCCCAGGGGGATGAGATTGAGATTCGGCAAAGGGAAATATTCAGGAGGATGCCTCGGCACGTTCGCTCGCTTGTGTGCCTCCCTTCCTTGTCTCTCACGCTTCGCGAGTCATTGGCGGCTTTACCTTAGCCCGGCTTGGCTACGCACGTGCGGCTCTTTTTACTCGCGCCAACGCAAGTGTCTGACTTTACACGCTTCCCGCCAGCAAGTTTCATTATGTGCTTCTCTCGCGAGAGAGAGAGTCTCTACTGGGAGACACACGGGCCGCCAGAGACGAACTGCGCATTACCTTCGTCGAATACGTATGTAGGACGCACGAGAGGCTGGATGAATATTTAATTTCCAATGCCGCTGGAAGACAGAGGCCCCCGATTTGTATTCGTTTATTTTCGAAATCGCGCGCCGCCAGCGCGAATTTCCTTTATATACATGTGGGCCAAAGCTAACAATGAAAAATGTTTAATAATCCAGCTGCTGCTCGGCTACGTTGACGGCTTATTTATGTAGCTTAGAGCAGCGTCGTGAAGTTGGCTAGTTAAAAATGAGAGTATATTAAAAAATATTAATGCTTAATAAAGCACAAAAAAATACTATATACCTCAGCTACTACTGCTGCTGCTGCTGCTGCTGCAGCAGAGTAGCAGCTTTCAGCCTCATAAGGCTGGAAGTATTAAAATTCGTATTATGTATTTCGGAGGGATTCAAACGGACTCAGCCCTGAAGTTCGTAGAGTATTAAGAAACTGTGTTATCATTTACACTGTTTCACTTCCTTTGGCTTTCGACTCTCTCTATCCCTCTCTTTTTTTTTCATTAAACGCTTGCAGTTAGCTCGGGGTATGACGTCCTCAATTCGTCGTTTAATAAGAGGACCTGCAGCCTTTTCATAAAGCCACCTGCAAAGCTTCTAGACTTAAGTTCGCAACTTCTGGTTTTTTATAAAAAAAAGAGGGAGAGCGGAGGGGAGGAAGTGAGAAAGGATAGGGGAAGGGGGTATATGAAGAGAGGCGTTCTCCTGTGACCTCACACTTCAGACTTTACGGCTTCTTGGCCATTTAATATTGCTTGCGCTTTCTTTATAATATTTCCTGTGTGACTCTTTTCACAGGGCATTAGCTTTCATTTGCTAATGAATAATATTTTCATTAAGCATAAATGTTCTGTCGTTTTCTCGAAAGTAGATAAGTGCCGCTTGAAACTCGCGAGATTAATGGAAACGTGGGAGCGCGTATGCGAGAAAAGTCGAGGGGAAAAAAGCAACTTGTAAACTTTGGCATTATATTAAATAAATTAACGCTCTGGTAGCTAACCGAATGTTAAAGCGGCGTAGTCACCTTTTGGGCACATATTTCATTGAAATAAACAAAAAATTCCCTTACAAATTGCAAACTTGATGAAAATAATATGTATAAAAAAAAAAATAAATAAAGTTTTAAACAAAGTTCACATTGGACGGAATTCTCAACGGGAATAAAAAATTGTTGCTATTTACATGGCAAAGCGGAGCTTAATATTACGTCATACGTCGCGTAAAAAAGTTCGTAATTACTCGAAATTTATAACGCTTTTTTAAACAAAGATAATTCAAATGCAGCAGCGGCGGCAGCAGTAGACCGTAGGTAAAACGACGGCAATTTTTCCACCCATCCCTTCATCCCCGTCCACGCAGTGTGGTAAAAAGAGAGGCACTCGACGGCCTATCTTCTCGGGGGGAAAAAAAAGGAGAGCCGCATACACTTTGCGCTTCCCGAGGCAGAGCTCGTCGTAACGCGCACATGCGCGCGGACTTGCATTAAGCGGAAGAAAATTAACATCGAACCGAAGAATAGAGGCGCGAGTAAAGCGCGCGCGCGCGCCCTAGTGCTCGCGCACAGGGTTATTAGCTCCCAGCCTTATTTATAGACGTTAACCGTGTTTATATACGGTGCCGCGTCGCCGCAGCCTTTGCCCTTCTCCCTTCCAGCGCTTTTGTGCGCTAATCCTCGCGCTTACGCGCATATGCAGTCCAGCCAGGCCAGCTGCGTTAATTAAAGTCGATCCACTTGGGAAAAGGAAAAAGGAGTGCTTTCATTTTTGGACAGCGAGCTACCCTGACTTTTCATATTATGCGAGTTTAGTTGGCAAAGTTTTTTGGTAGTCGGAGCTTTAAGGCTTTGCCGTTGTTTATTACGTGAGGAGCCATGGAAATGGCACGCCAAGTGGAGCGCAATGTCGCGACGGTTTAAAAAAAAAAAGAACCGGTCTGGGAGATACGAAAACCTCGAGTGTAGGTAAACAACTTGATGTACGTATCAGCCGAACGTATTACTCGAACCGGTGCACCTCATCGATTTTGCCTCTCCAAATTGCTTTTTACACGTGAACGAGCATATGGTTTTCCCTGCATATATCGTTTGCAACCTTAAGATCATTATGATGTTCTACGGCTTCGGAAAATTATTTTACATTGAGAAAGGCTGAGACACGAAAAAATTGATGACAGGGATTGATTACGCGATTTGTGCCGTGCTTGTGGAGCGGATTATTTTTTAAGAAATTGAAATTTTAAATAATTCAAATTTTAGTAGACGTTCTGGGATAATTGTTGAAACGTTTATCTACGAGTGTGGAAGAGTAATAAAAATTTATTTAAACTTTGATAAATTTTCAGTTTTTCCCGATTATTGTACATTGCAGAAATTTATCGATTTACTTTCACGCAGTGCAAATAATGGTATTTTAAAAGCAAATACCGCAAGGAGAACTTGTGAATTTTCTCGAGAAGATGGCACTTGATGGGTACGAAGTTTATAAAAGAAACACTTTTACTAAGCCTTTCAATAAGGGTCTGAATTTCCTTGATGTTAGAGAGTCTTTCCAAGCTCGTCAGAAATTTTGCTTTCGTTGGAAAATTTTTTCTTAAAATTAAAAAAGTTTTTCCTATTTAGAAACATTAATTGCTTGCAAAAATATAAAGACCACAAGTTTTTTTTTAGTTTCCTACAAAAAATAATGAAAAATAAAATTAACACTGTAACAAACGGGCATTGCCTTGAATTTCTCGTACACATTTTTTAAAGAGCGTCATATGTTTAATTAGAAAACAGAAAGCGTGGCGTTAGAGAGAGAGAGAGAGAGAGAAAAAATATTCTTCCACAGCGTAACATTTGCCAATACTTATGGTCGCGCTTATGCACATTTCCACTTAAGAAGTTGGCCACACGCGTCTGGGAGCTTTAAAGGCAGAGAGTGAGAGAGCCGGTATACAGCCAAGGGGGTACTTTTAGCCTCGGCACCTTGGCGCATAAGAAATTGCAGTTTAAACATTGAATCTAAATTTCCTGCCCTCTCTCGCCACTTTCTTGCTTTCTTCGCGCTTCGCGCTAGGGAACTTTAGGAATATATTGTTTGCACACTCCAAATGGAGAAACGACAATTCCGAAGAAGCAGTTTTAACTTTGCTCAAACGCTATTAACGTTTGAAATTTGTTAAGCTAAACGCCTTCTCGAGCAGAGAAATAATAAGAAATACTCTTGAGAGAGCTTCCCTACGAAATTCAATTTCGTTTTAAGAGCCTGTATAAACTTTATTTTTTACCATCGATACAGAAACTACAAGCAAAAAAAAATATTGCAACATCTCGATATAAGACAGACGTTGTATGTAATCCCGCAAAACCAATTAGCCGACTGAAAAAGACTCTTCGATTAAAAGCGATTAAAAACCGACACTCGCGGAAAAATGGCAGAGCGATCAGCAGCAGGAGCAGCTGCTTTCCCACGGACAGCCCGCATCTTCGGACACGCATCATCGTGCAGGCTCTGCTCTCCGCGCAAGCCCACATATATAATAATCCAGGATGTATTACACTTGGAGGCGAAAACTTCATAATGAAATCGCGCGGGGCCTTTACCGGCGCGCTGCACCCGCTGCGCGTTTTCCTCGGTAAAATAAAGAAAAGAAAAAAAAACACAGCCGCCTCCGCTCCGACGCTTCACGTTGGAAATAAGGGTATATCGCGGCAAATTATTACATCGCTCGCAAGCGCGAGAAGGTTAACCTGCGCGGCCTGGAAAAATCGAGGCGATAAATATAAACGGGGCGGGGGCGGGGGGAGGGGGAGGTGGAAAAATGTAAGCGTGATTTACGCGGACCGGTGGGGGCCGATGCCGGTAATAGCGGAGCCCGCGGCCTGCTCGCTCATACTTAAGAGGCTCGACTAGCGATTAGGGGAAGTTCATACGTAAAGTAGGATAAGTTCGCGCGCGCCGGGGCAACCCGGTATTACAGGTGGGGCCAAGGAGGTAGTTCGAGTGAAAAAGTTTCGCGACGTGCCCGCGAGCTACGATGAGCTTACCCTCCTCCTTCGCCTCTTCGTCTTACTCGTGTGTATATACTGGCAAAGTTAATAGATAGCGCTGCGAATTGTTTATCGTCGGCTCGTCTTCCCTGCTTTCACTTATATTGACCTCGCGTCTTCGTTACACCGATTACCTAATTATTTTCAATGCAAAGCGTCTCTCGTTAAGATATGCAACGTCTGCTGTTGTTGAGGGTTTTCGACGGTAAAGCCTATAATGAGTGTCTATAGAAAAACCCGTTCAAGATGAGCGAAGAGGCGAAAATGCAGCTCTCATCCCGAGATTCCATCATCTCGCTCTTGCTGCGTTTTTCAAGTGAAATAAATTCAATGTTATGCCGGCCGGTCGGGCAAATTTTCCCGGCGCTTTTCGGATACAAGCACTTGCAACTTCATTACGCCTCATCCTCCCTCACTCTCGCCACTCTCCCCCGTGGCTGGCCTGATTATTTGAAAGCAAAGTGTCAAGTACAGGCCGAAGCCATTTTTTCGCTTTTTCAGTAAACGAGATTAGCGACGTTTACCGGGGGAGAAGGGGGAGGGGGGCAGCCGATGTGCCCGTTGTTTCCTCGGCCGTAGTGTTGCTTGCTGCAAGCGCGAGAAGCGACGCCCTATACCCCTCTCCTCCCTCTACCTCACACCCACAGGCAACTCGGAAGGGAAATTCGCGCGTTAAACCGGTTAGCAGCCGCTGCCGGGACGACAGTTTGCTTAACGTCGGCGTCAAGAAGCGCCAGAGAGAGAAAGAGAGAGAGAGAGAGAGAGAGAGAGAGAGAGAGAGAGAGAGAGCCTGACCCATTTGGGAGGGCATTAGACTCTCTCTCGCGCTATCCGAGATTCGTGAAAATAAGTCTCGACAAAGTCAATGTTTGCTCCCCTCGACTTTTTCTCCATTTGCTCGAAACATGCGAACGTCTAATTGAAATATTGTTTGCTCGGCGAATTTGCGACGCTTTGTTAATTTCTTGCTTTTTACTTTTTCATTATATTAATTTTTATGACTAAAAGAGGAATAGATGCAAAATGTGAATAAATAAGCTTCTAGGATTCATCCATAAGATGCAATTTTACTTACGAACTGCGAGCGTGCCAAAAATAACGGAAACTTACCTGAAAGTAGGAAATGAAATTTGAATTAAATTTACAAATTTTTAATATATTTATATATACGTGTGAATAAACGTACGAATAATTAAATTCGGCGCATCAAATATAAATATTAGTAAACATACATATGAATGATCATTCTAAAGTACGTATTCCACTAACAATAATAATAATAATAATAATAATTTATTCCATCGTTGCACTAAAATATCTTTATTTATTGTTTATACTCAAGCTCGTACGAAAGAGGATGTATTAATATTCAACGCAAAAACCCGCGAGAGCACTGATCAAACGGAAAACAAGTCCTTTCCAGCTCAGCTCGAAATTTCTCTCAAAAACGACAATTCGGTCTCTCTGAACGACGGGGGTTGATTGATTTTTTGCGCCAGCAGAAACGCCAACGCCGTATACGCTTGTTTGTTTTACGTCGCTGTAATGGCGAATTTTACGGAGCATAAAACAGTCCGAGAGAGCCACGAAGAAAGCAACGGAGCAACAAGAGAGCGAGCGCGAGAATAAGAAACGGAGAGAAAGAGAAGTAGGAAAGAAAGAAAATCCGGGCTTACACGGTTGACTTTTTAAAAAATCGCTTTCCCGCGATTGGCTCGCCGCCGGAAACAACGTGATTGCGGCCACATGTGCGCCCTGTAAACCAGTTTCCCTCTCTCGCTCTTATCTCTCGCGTGACCAACTTTTCTTCCGGCGCGCGAAGCCACAGAGACGGAAAGGCGAAACAAGCCGGGGCTGATGCGCCGGGAGAAAAATTGCAACCCTCCAGCACATACAGCCAGAGCGAGCGTTTTAGATGTCCGCGCGCGATAGACTCGGCACGCCGAGATTCTTCTCCCTCTGCTTTTCTCTCTTTCTCACTCTGGCTTGGGAGATAGAGTCAGTCTCGTACTTTGCGTATATAGGACCGAACGAGATGATATTTATTGATTGGCGGATGTCGTAAACTCGCTACTAAACTGCGCCTCCTGATGATAGCATCGACGCTGCTACTCCTAGCGCGTTATGGACTCCTTGTGCCGAGAGAGCCGAGCTATGCAAAAACAAACGGCTCATCCCCCTTGTTATATCTACCTGACTTTTGATTTATCCCCGTTCTGCAATCGCCCCGATCTTTTATCCAGCTCTTTCTTTTTATTTTGCTTATTCTTCGCATATTGTAATCTCCGTCGAAAAATATCTCATTAAGCTGGGTTATTAAGCGGGGTCGGTAATTTAGGAAGGTATCGGATAACAAATGATGCGCTTATAAAAAGATACACAACATTTTATAAATTGGGAAGCTCGAGCCAACTAGAATCCCACGCTTGATAAAACATGTCGTCTCGCGCGCCGATATAATTCAAAATGAATAGAAAATTGCCGAAATGAAAACTCTCGATTCGATCTGGCCCGAGCAAACTAGATTCCTGCTCATTTCCACGACAAGCCAGATCGCTCTCTCTAGGCCCCAGCCCCCAGTCGAATTCTCATTTAAAAAAGCATTAGGAAAGTATCTCTTTCAATCTACAGGCCAAACGGAGAGAGAGAGAGGCAAAAAAACGCGGAAGCCAAACAAAGCGATTGCGCGAGAGAGATAGGGAGGCGAGTAACGAAGCCCCCGTTATACATCCGAGCTCTCGTCAAATAGAGAATAATCCGCGGCTGTATCAGGTATTTATCAAAGTTCGATTAAAAGTTGAAAAGCTCTCGCTGGCCATGAAGCGCTCCCGTTTTGCTCAAGCACAAAGCCACAGAGAGAAAGAGAGAGAGAGAGAGAGCAAAAGTGCAGAGACACGAACCGAGAGAGAGAGAGACTCGAGCGATTAAATCTGCAAATCCTCCCTCTACCTTCTCACACTCGATCTGCCCCACCAGCAGCAGTAGCGCCTCGCAACCATCTCGCTGCCTGTTCCTCAACTTTTCTCCGTTTTCATTTCGATGAATATGAATGAAGTAGCCTAGAGGCAGAGAGAAAGAGAGAGCGGCCTCTACGCTCTCGGACGCCCCTATACTCACCGAGGGAGCCTCCGGCAGTTTTTGCCCGTAATTAAATTTTTAATATCCCCGGCTAGCGCCTAGGCGCTCTCCGGTCACTATTCCAGCGCGACGATTAGACGGCGTCGGGAAACGAGATTTTCAGCCGGTCTCTCGGCAGAAAGAGGGTATAAAGGGTCGTGCGCGCGCGCGAGGAGGGGAAAAAATCCTATCGCGCCAGTTGCTTGCACGAGGCCGGCGGCGCGTAAGGAACGCGCGGGCGAGATGGGTAATACGCGCGGCAAGTTGGCTGCGTTACGGCATGTGCCGAGCACCGTAGGATTGCCGCGATTCCGCTCTTTTTCCACTCTTTTCGGCTCTTCTCTCCCCCCTCGAATATTTACGGCGAGAGTTGCCGCGTAATCTCGGCTGCTTCTTTGGCCGCGCGCCTCGCGATATTTCCCAATGGCCTGACGCGACGTCGAGTGCTGTTTGCCTTTACTGTTTGGAGATGCTAATTGCTAACTGCCGCGAAAGGGGGATGACTGTGGCGCTCTGACGGGGCTAACGGTCAGCTCGAGCAGGCTCCCGCTGAATTATTTGTTTGGAACGCTCTGCTATGTACGATAGAGAGTACTGTCAAAACTTTCGAGCTTTGGCCGGCGGATGAAAATTGACGTTTTTGGCGAGGGTGGGGGAGTACGGCTGGAACAAACAATTAGCCAAACGCTTCTGGCGTGACACGACGTATATAGAAGGGGAGACGGAATTGGAGGAAAACTCTTATTTAGTCAGGAAAAACAAGGGACTGGGGCGAGCGGTCGCTGCTCTCTCTTTCTCTCGGCTCTTCGGGGCTGAACCGATAAATTCCGATCGTATTAAAAGATACGATCTTATTAAAAACAAACAGGACATCGTTACCCGCTTCATCTCGACGGAGAGAGAGAGAGAGGCTTTATCCGCATCGTGTTCTTTCCGCACTAGCGTCCCATTATCCGTAATAAGTAAAATAACGACGTAGAAGAGAGGAAAAAAAGGGGGAAATAAAATAAAGACGGTCCGGGTATGGAGGCTGTGGGGGTGGGTAAAGAGAGAGAGAGGAGGTCGGTGGGTGTACCGGTGAACGCGGCAATCGCGCTTTAAACGGCGCGCGAGCCGGGCGATAAAAAAAAAGAGAGAGAGAGAAGGTTGGAAGGGCTGGCTGTCGCGGGCAAAAATCAGGGAGTGAAGCGGGAGTATAAGCAAGCGGTCGTATAGAGGCAGCGGGAATCGTCGTCCTCGGCGCCAACGTCGTCGTCTTTTCGGTATAAAAGAGAGAGAGAGAGAGAGAGAGAGAGAGAGAGAGAGGTCTCCGAAACGAGCTCTCTTTCTCTCTCGGCTAGGAAAGCGCGGCCGCGCACGCCTCCAAAGTGTTTATCCTCGAGATTGGACGTTCCCGGGGAGCCATCTTCGTAATTCCCTCGTGGCAATCTCGTAATCCGGCCCTATAAGTCGACGAGCGCCACCCCCCGCCTCTGCCAACCTCCCGCTCCACCTATACCACCACCCCTCCTTCTCTTTTTAGACTCGACTTTCCGACTCTGCCGCCGCGAAAAGTCTGCGCATGAAGAAAGAAAGAGAAAGAGAGAGAGAGAGAAAGACTGAGGCGGCCTTCGTTATTTTGCGGCTGTGCCGTGGATTTTCTACAGCAAGAGAGAGAGGCACTGGCGCACAGGAAATCAGGGACAATCCTGGACGCGAGCGACTCCTCTCTCTTTCTCTCCCTCTCGTTACTTGCAGACCTTCTTTCGTGCTCTTTCTCCGCGAGAAGGGGGGAGGGAAGGAGAGGAGGAAACACTCTTGGCAGCAACGTCTTTGCACCGGCGAAAATAGTCGCTTTACTCTTAATGTTTGTGCCTTTTGTTTCAGAGCCCGCTTTGCGCCGTAGCTCCTCTCTGTCGCGTGTGACTACTCTCCCTCTGCCTCTCTCTATTTTCCTCTTTTTATCCTCAATTTTTCCTTTCTTGCTCTTTGAGCTTCTCTCTCTCTCTCTCTCTTGGTCTGCCTTTCTTTGGATCCAGGGCTCTACGCTCGTGAATTTTAATTGGCGCGCGAAAGAAGAACGCCAGCGTGTGTCCGCGCTTAAGCTCGTTTGTTCCCGTCGCTTTCATTTCTTCGTGTTTTCTCCAAAACGAGAGATACAATATAAAAATGCGTTTTACCGCCTTTACCTTGCTCTGCAGGCTTTTTCAAAGCCAAACCGTTTTGAATGCACTTCTCGCGAATGTGCACGTATAACGACCTACAAATGGCTTTCGAGGCAAAAACAATTACGAATGACCTTTTGAATATGACATGTATTCACACACATCGAAATGTATAAGAGAGATACGTCACGGATTTATTGCAGATGTATATACTTTTCGGTACGAGCGCACGTAGCGCCTGCACAATTGTAATAACAAAAATAATAAATATTCAATTTCGCCACATCCCAGTGTGTATACGAATAATCGTCATTCTTTCATTTGCATGCCAAACATTTCGGCCTTTTCCGCGATATCCGCCATTGTCCGCTTCGCGGATATTATATTTTATTTCCAAGCCTATCCCTTCAGCGTCTCTCTCTCTCCATTCACTCGGGCCATTCTCAAAAATCATTTCTCCGAAAGCGCTCAGGTTGGCCGCTCAAGGCCGTATTTATCCTGGGCCGAAAGACCAATATTTGCGGAGCAAATCAAAAAATGTTTTACTATTTTTCGGTCGTCTCCCGCCAGACAGCCATAGCCAGTGGGCATGTACGAGGTATATAGGGCCGGGGCTAGCTCCGCTCGTTTCAAAAAGTCAGCACCGTTAAGAAAACCAGCGCCTCGAGCGAGCGCGTTTGTTCAGGCTACGACAACACACCGGCCGACTTACAACTCCCGCGGAGTCTTGCTGTTAGAGAGAGAGAGAGAGACGCACCGGCAACCTTCCGGCAGGCTAATATCGTTAGAGAATCGTCCACGGACTCTCGTACTCCCCCCCCCCCGCGCCTGTTGGAAAAGAAACTCCGAAATGCCTTCCGCCGATTAAGCTCGGAGGGAGTTATCCTTTTTCGGCGAGTCTCTTCCGGTCGCGCGGCTTATTCCGCAGAAATCGAGGCATTCGCGAGAGGGAGCGGCCGAAACCACGGGCAGCTCTAACGAAAGGCAAACCTCCGGCAGTGCAAACATACGCGAGAGTCTCGAGCCTCCGGCTCTCTTTACCTCTTTTTTTTCCACCGGCCCTCTTTGTCCTGGCCCGCTGCGTTCGCCCGACTTCCCTCTGTGCAGCCTATACTCTCTTGACTCCCTTCCGGACCACCACGCTTCTACGACTACTTCGCGCGCTCGTTTTAATACTGCCGCCTCGATTTTTTCCCAACTACCCTTGAGCAATTTTTTTTTCACCCCCTTTTCTTTTTCTTCGACAAGTGGATTGCACTAGCTGTTACTGAACGCGTAAAATTTTCGGGAGCTCTCTGGGCATAGTATATTGCTAATTGTGCTTGGGGTTAAGAGAGTTATTCCGCTTTATTTTCAACATGGACAAAAGTGGATGTGCTTCTGTATCCGCGTGCGGGTGTTTAAAGCTTTGTGGGAGAAAGTAATGGTCGTAAGCATTTTAGCGAGGAGTAGCAAAATTTAGGTTACGAATATGATTTTTTAGGATGACCCTCGTGCTCTTTTCGAATTTTTATTTTTCGACTGTACGAATCGCAATTTTCTATTTCAACTATACGCAACTTATTTTCGTAAAAATGTATCCACCCATTCTAGAGAGATAAAGCTTAGACCGAAAACTCCATACCGCGAGAATATTGAATATTGCGAAAAAATAAAAGTAGCATGCTGTTAAACGTAGAAAGTCCTTTTTTTCAAACCTGTTGAAATTCAAGCTAAAAAGCAGAGCGTCCGGGCAAAAGCTTGACGAGATCCAATTTATTTTTGCAAGCCGAAAGGAACGGTTTTAAAAGCAAGATTAAAAGCTATTCCGCTGATGAATGTTGTCGAAAAAATAAAAAAAAAATGAAGGATTAAAGGAGGCAAAACCAAGTGGACCACAAAAGAGTTTGCCCCGGCCGGCTATAGCAGCCCGGCGGAATAATAATCTTGCACAATACTTCCGTTTATTCCTCGGCTATATCCACTCGGTCGGTCAACAAACTCCAGCCAGGTCTTAATTTTTGCGATGCCGAGGAAAATTAAATTTTGAGTTTTCTTTGACCGCGGCTCGCGCGCGCGAACTCGGCGCATATTGCCCGAGTGTATACTGGAAGCCGAGGCAATTCCCGGCTCGATTGTAAAGGCCGGGGGCTCGTCGTTAAATAAATGCGTTTGTTTAAAACGATAAAGGATCTCGGAGCGGACGCTCGCTTTTCACCAGCCCAGGGCTCCGCACGACGGCCTGTACTTTACCGTCTTGTTTATCCCCTTTATCGCGACTGCGAGACAGTTCTCCATCGTTACCTTTTTTTTCCTTTGCTCTTCTCTCTCTCTCTCTCTCTCGCTCTCTATTTTACCTGCATATCTACGTTGTATACATATGCGTGGCAGTTTTAATATATGCCGAAGAAAAAGAGGCCGCAGAGCAAACGAATAGATGAGTGAAAAAGATAAGCCCGATGACAAATGTACCCTATTTGGTCTATAACGTTTCTGATTATTAATGTTACGTTATCAATAACTTTCAAAATAAAACGAGTCCGCTGTTTTATCTTTTGATTGTTCGCCTTACTTTTTTTTTCTTTTTCTTTATCAATGGCAATTACAAAAAGTAATGTTGTAGGGACTTTAATAAAATAAAGTTTTCTTTTTTGGAACCCGGCTGAAGGAGATTTTCGAAAAACTAAGCTTATAACATTTCGAAGAATAACTGAAAAAGTAATTCCAGTCGAGACAGTTGCAATTCCATTTGAATTCGATTTGGCGATATCATCGGAAATTAAAACAAGTGCTTCACTGGAAAAAAAAAAACACCACCGAATTCCTTGTAAAAGATGCAACTTGGTAAATAATTGAAAGAGCGGATGCCCCGAACAATTTGCAACTTCGACTTCTTAATTTATCTTTAACGCAGTTTTAATTCAATTGCAACTTGCGCCAGACGGATGTGCGGTATATATAAATCCAGCGAGAGAAAAAAAAATATGGCCGACCGCCTGGCTGACGGGGGGCTGATAAAATAAGACGCAATCGAGAGGGAGAAAGACAGAGAGCTGCTCTCCGGGTGGTGAAGAAAAATCGAGGGCGAGGCAAAGAAAGCCGGATGGAGGAACGCGCCTCTTGTCCGTGCCGGCTAAGTCTATTTCGCAAGCTGTGTAGCCGACGCACGCGTGCCTCGCAGCAGAGTGGGCTTTGATGTCTCTCCGCTTGCTCGGCAAAACGGGCGGACAGGGGGAGGGTAAAAAGCGCGAGATGAGCTTATCCCTTAAGCCGAGAGTCTTTGATTTCAAGAGGAGTTGGTCTGCCCCTGCCCCTACACCCTCGCTCTCCAACGCCGCGTTCTCAACCGCGTCCCCGGCCTTCTCCAGAGGCGATTCTTCCAGAGCCCGAAAAAGATTTGTCTCGTCCCTTGCCCCACCACCCACCCGCAGCCGTACTCGTCTACGCATCTCGGGGTCGTTATATTCCAGCGCGGGAGGGATGCGTGCGCGTGCCGCAGCGAACCGCGGAAATGAAAGCTTTGTCGGATTGTTAATTAAAGCCGGCAGCAGTACAGCTGGAGCGTCTGCTCCCGGATTCGCGCTGGCCGAGAGTTAACGAAGGCACCTCTACCGCGCTTGTTCTCTCTCTCTCTCGGCCAGCCTTTATATTCCGTAAGCTAACGATTCCGCGCCGGCGAGGGGGGGGGGGCAGCGGCATCACGCGACACTGGAATTCGATTGCTACTGCAGCCTCGCCAAAGAGCTCTTCAAAAATTGATTTCAAGCCGCACTCGATGGGCTTTTCATTGTTTCAATGGAGGAATAAGCTGCAGGCCAACAATGGAAGGAGAAAGAGGGAGGAGTGCTGGTGGTGGTTGAAGGGAGACGAGGTGAGAAATGCTTGCGCGAACCGCGGGGATAATTTGTTGCTACGCGGGCCTGGCAAAGTTTAGCAGGGGGGGGGGGGAAGGTGGAGAAGTCCGAGGATAGCTTGCGCTAGTCGAACGAGAACGCGCCAACGCTGCGGCCGCTGTTTGTTTTGGCTAACGAGTTTTAAATTAGAATGCATTTCCATAAGCTGCGGTAGTTAAAGTGCGATTTAATAGGAACGGTAAGGCAAAAGAAGGGAAAAATAAAGACGAGAGCTTGGAAGACGCTGGGAAAAATATGCGTTTGATTTAATGCATTAAAACGTGTTTTCGGCTAATTAGCAGAGACCCCCCGCCGGAGAGATGGGAATTAATCGCGCGAGATGCTGTTGATGCGCCTATACGACTTTCTAATGGCACGATTGTGAACCGCTGATGATCGAATAGGTGAGCATCAATGTCTATACAAAGTTAACAATAGAAACTTTTGAAAAAAAAATTGTTTTTTTTTAAATGTTTCGTTTAATTCGTCTTCTTTTTGGAGCACAAAAATGTATGTAGTTGCAATTACGATCTTATCATCGGGGAGAGAGAGACGAAAAGAAAAAAATTACTACAGCAGTTCGTAGAAGTAAAGCGTTAAAATGTCGAAAAAAGGAGGGAGAGAGCGAGAGAAAGAAGGAAAGTCAGCTCCGAAAACTTTTCCCTTTTTGCCCGAGCAGTTATTTGTTTCTCCTGCTCGTTGACACGAAGTGTCGAAGAAAAAAAATCTGTTCGGTCGAAATTGAAAGCCGAAGAGAAGCAGGAGGAGCCGAAGAAGAATGAGGGCGATAGAATCGGCCGTTGACTTCGGCCAGGGCTGTATATCCGAAGCACACGGCGCTTTTTTCTCTTTCTCCCTCTCCGCCCAGTGTTTCGGCTCTCGGCTTTGCTCATTACTCACGCATTCCGACGCAAAGTCGAAAACGTCGTTTCTATCCGCCGCCCCCTTAACTCCGCGAGCCGCCCGCGTTACTTACAGATTTATTAGGCAACCCGAGATGCGCGCGTGTTATACGAGACTGGCCCGATGAACGGGCTTTTTCTTCGGCTGGACCTTCCCGGAGAGGTCTCCCTTGGCTCTCTGGGCGCTCTCTTATACGCGCCACGTGTATCCAGTTAAGCGCACCGTGAGCGGCCCTTTCTTTTTAAAGCCGCTACTGCGGGGGCGCGCCAAAGTTTTCGAGGCTTGCTTTTTAACGAGCGCTTTGGAGAGAAGCGAAGCGATCGTCTTTATAGCTCGAGCTAATTAAACTTTGAGAGCTCGCGGGGGAGTGACGCCTTGGGATCGGTTTCGACGCAAAAGAATCGGTTACGGATCGACGTGTTATTTGTGGAAAGTGGAGCGCGCGGCACTGGGGTGTATTCTCGGATGCGGGTATTAAATATGCTCTTATTTATCGGGTTAAATAAAATTTTTAAAAGCTTGATTACTCCTTTGAAGAGTGGGTGTTTTATTTTTGCAGGCCTTAGCGATTACGATCTTACGGGGCTATGGTGAACGCCTAATAAATACGCGACGGTTTATCTAGCGAAATTGAGTTTTCGCTATTTTGAAATGCTATAAACAAACACGAAATGGATATTTATTCAAGCCCACGGGGGAGAAGAAAAGAAGGGGAAAAAAGGTGCTTTGGGCTAGAGTGAGTCGCCGAAGGTAATAGACATTTTTCTCATTTATCGTTCGAAAGAGAGCAAATAATAGCAGAAGCAATCAGGGACGAGTAGATTTCTCATTCCGTAAAAACCTAAGCGGAGTGGGGAGAGAGAAATTTGAAAAATTCGATTAACCGCCGACGGGGCGGCCGGAGTAGAGGAAAACATTTGCTCTAGCCATCCGCGCGGAACAAAGGGCGCTGCGAGCGGCGTTGATTGGCAAAGATTTTTCCGGGTTCGCTTTTCCATATGAATCTCGCGGCTGCAGTCGTTTTCGGAGCCGCTGCTGCAAGAAGAAGCGATATCCGATCCGTTATACACCTACATCCCCGCGCGCTGAGAGCGATAGCGGGGGGAGCGGCTGGAAGCCAGAGCAGTCGACGTTCGTTATTGGAATCGCGACTCTCTCGCGACCAAGTTCGGACGCCGAAACTCGCGCGCGAACGCCCCGGCAGGTTCATTCCGAGATTGATTGTCGATAATCTCATTAGCGGAAGAGCGCCAGCACTTGGCTGCCGCCCCTCCCCCGCGCATCACTCCCCCAGCACTGGCTTCGATACTAATTCAATCAGGCCAGCAGCAGTGCCGGGCAGGAGAGAGAGGGGACAGGACAGCGCGCCAAAGCTGCTAGCGAACAGATCGTTCGGTAAATGGATTAGGATCTGTGTGCGCAGTTTTTTCGTCGCCACCAGTCGCCCCCCTTTCGACGCAGCGATACTTTCCGATGTACGCTACACGCGATAATCCAGCGATTGCGAAAATTTTAAAGCCGCGTCCGTCTTTTACGTCATGGTCTATCACGCTGTTTTCCACTGCTTCGTCGCTCAACCGAGTTGCTCTGTTGTGACACTGGCAGAGAAACAAACAAGCTGCGACTAGTTTTGGCTTTGTTGCCTGTGGTTTTCGATCGTTGGACCTGGACTTACTAGAATTTCGAAAAACAAAACAAAACGGTAACGGGTGCATTAGTCGGATGAAAAATATAAAGGCAATTGGCTTTTTCTGTTTTTTTTTTCAAAACTCGTCTCCGCGGTCTCTTTGGAATATCGAACTTCTCTCGCGCGTATCGATGTTTTCGCAAGCGTTACACGCGGAATAAGGAAAAAGCAACGCCGACGTCGTGGCATCGCGTTACCGGTATATATAGATGTGCTGTACACAGGGGTAGGGCAGCGCGAAAGCCGATTACCTCCGTAAGAGAGATATAACCGACGATATTTCATTTTCGCTCGTATGTGTCCGTGTGTGTGTGTGTTTGTGCGTAAGCTCAGGCGTGCGCCTCTGATTTTTCTCCCTCCCTAGCCCGAGCGCGCATTTTGCCCGGGCAATTTATGTGTTCGCGGAACGTAAAAAGATTCAGCTACAGCCGCGCTTTTGTCTCGCGTACGTTTCTCGCGTCGACACACGTATAGAGCTACCGGCTTGTTTTCGAAAATCATATTTAGAATCCACGAAAATTCGTTTCCTCGAGGTTCTCCAAGGTATAGCCCACTGCTGCAATCGTCGCCGAGTTGTTTACTCTGAGAGCGATTATTCGTTTCTAATCTTTTCTCGAAACGATCCGATGCGAAGATTAATCATCCGCAGCGGACCGGGCCTTTCATTTTTCTTTCACGGGGAACGTCCTTATTTAACACTCGTATACACATCGAGGACAAACGGATTCACAAGCTTTCCTAGGGTCCCCGTTCGATTAATCAAAAAATCAAGCCTGGCTAATCCGGCAAACAACGGGAGCAACAGCAACGGGCTAAAACAGACACACTCCATCAGCTCCTCTTGCCCACGACAAACGATCCAAAAAAAGGAAATCCCAACTTTCTTTCCCCTATCCCCAATGCGCGGCACAACAGAGACCAGGGCGTGTAATCAGATTTACGTGGCGGAGAGTCGAGATATCCCCCCGCAGTGCTACACGAGTAGAGCAGCGTACGTTTAAGCCGCGAAAAATGCAGGGGACGATTTTTCCTCTTCCCGTGGCGTTTTAACGTCCTCCCCATCCCATTCCGTTGCGTGGCGCGCGGTTGACGGGACACTGGTATGGTAAAGCAACGTCCGTTCGGGCTGGGATTTTAAAACTCCAGCCGCGGAAAGTGTGCATTGCGAAAACAAGCCTGCGCGAGCGCGTCGACAAAAGCAAAAGGATATCGAGGCGCGCTTAGTTAAATGGATCGTTAAATTTTATGTATATTCGAATGATTAAATTTGACAATTTTATTAAACCGATACTTTTACAGTATTTCAATTCAATTTTTGATATTCGTAACATTAGACTGCTTTGGCAAGTGAGATGTTCTTGGATTCTTTCGAGTTGTAAGAAACGGAATCCGGAAAAATAAGTACAGTAGGATTAGTAATTTCAGGTCTGAGGATAAAGAAAGACAGGGGAGGAAAAAAGGTAGAAGAGCAGTAGTTGGCGAAAAAGAGCTGGTGTATACGGAAGATTCGTATACGGAGAAATCGAATGAGACGTAGGAGGTATAGTCAAGCAAGAAGAGAAAGAGAGAAAAGGGTCGTAGGGGGGGGGGGAGGGAGGAGGGGAGCCGTGGCGAAGAGAAAAAGAAGAGAGCGAAGCAGAGGTAAAAAGAGAGACAGAGGAACGGGTTGTGGAGTCGATGACGCTGGCAAAGAGAAGAGAAAAGAGAGGGAGAGAGAACTGCAGGAGTCCCAGAGAGCGGGCGTGCAGCAGTGTATACTTTGGTAAGTAGCGTCCTTCTCTCTCTCACTCCCTGTCTCGCGCCTTTCTTGTGGGTCTTCCTTAGCGTGCATCGGTACGGCCTCCGCCGTACAACTCGCTCTCGGCTGCTGCCGCTGGCTTACTCTATCCCCGTGCCAATATTCCGCGAAAACCGCGCGTTCTTTTACCCGAGCATACACCGCCCACCGGCTCAAGAGTTACGCGTCTCTTTCTTTCTTTGAACGGGCCAAAAAAGCAAGCAGCCCTTCAGACCCTTTCGTCGATGTGCCTCGGCCTGTCTTCTCTCGAATTCTTTTATTCTTCGAATTACCGTTTCTTGCGCCCGAAGAGAGGAAGAAAATGAGGGGCATTCTCGGCCCGCACCTTACAGCGTATGAGGCTAATCCGCTAATACATCGAGGAGTTTCGGGCCGGCCTGGTATATTTGGCCAGTTTCGCGCTCGCGCGACCGAGGATTACTTCGAAATTACGGCGAAAATGCCGGCGAGGTAAGCGAACAAGCGCCCCGCCGGCGGAGCTTCATTTCGAGAGAGTTTTCCTCTCGAGACGTCCGCCTCTCTCTCTCTCTGGATTTTGCGATAAGCGAGCATAATACGAAGGGAGTCTACTTCTTTTTTCCTTATCTCCGAGTTTTATGGTCGCGGACAATGTGCGGGGACTTTATGAGAAGTTTTTCATATTTTTTAATGAACCGGGGCTTTTAATTGAAATTGACAGCGGACGGGGGGGGGCTTGACATAAAGTGCGCGCGTAATCCTTACAAGTAGGGTTTATTAGGTTTCTTCTTACAATTTATTTACTGCATCCGAGCCAAACGATAATTATATATTGCAATTTTCCTGGAGTACATACAATAATTCAGCAATACTCTATCCCCATGAGACGTCTTACGCGCAACCAACGCCGAGGGAGAAAAGTAAACAAAACCGGTATACGCGGTGGATTTAAAAAATTTGCTCGCGCGAGTCTACAAAAGCCCGCGGTTGGCCGGTATACCCAGAGACACGTCCGGTCACGAAGATAGCTGCAAAGCCCCAAGGGCGCACGAAAGGCAAAAGGGGCAAAAGACAAGGCGCATCTTGGAGGCGTGCAAACTTTCAATTTGTCCAGTCGCGCGACCCCCGTCGAGCCCGCCCCCTTCCGTCCACGCACGAGGCCGTCATAAATTGTCGACTGTTTAATTTCGACTTCTCAACGCCTCCCACGTACGGTCTCATCCGCGTTTTAACAAAAAACGACACTTCTTTTTTTTATCTGCGCTCCATGTGTCGCGCAGACGCAAACTCGCCGCGGGACCACTCTCGCTCGCGGATATCTCGATGAGGATGCTCGTGCAAACTCCAGATGCGCACTCCGCGAGAGATGTCTGGCTTCTTTTGACGCGCCTCTCATGTGCATGCATAGCTGTATGCTTCCTTTTCTCTTTTGACATTTTTTTTGTTGATGCTAAGGCTACGATGATGTGAGGACACGTGTGAATTGGTCTACGTCGCGGTCTCAATGAATGTTGTATGATCTTTTGTTATATGGTCAATCGATGAGAATTCGATCACAAAAATTTCAACAGTTATTTTAATCATAGCCTTGTAGTTTTGTTATAATAAGTTAAAATTATTTATAAAGAAGGAGACGTTCCTTTCTATACTATAAAAATGCATACCTCGGCTCTTAACTTGCATCACAAGTTGTCAAGCAACAATAAATTATTCCAACGACAAAACCCTGTGTTTTTGCTTTAGCAGACACACGAGAGCCAGCCACACGCCACAAATATTGCACAACGTCGTTCGCGGTTTGTCGAAAGTCCCGGGGCTGTCAAGCATTATACCAAGCGGCCTTATTTCTCCACACGCATATACCCATACGCACGCGTACAATCGAAGGATTTTGCAAGGGCTGCAGCGGCGATACACATCCGGCACGCGATGCGCATATAGCTTTGGCAATGAAAAGAAAGCCCCGGCAATCATCGGGAAGAGGAGAAAGGGCTTTCGCGTCCGCCATATAGATATATGCATGTGTCTGCAGACGTGAGATGAGTGTCTACGGGGCCGAAAGGGATCGCGCCGAAACAAAGGGCCGCGAATTGCGCAACGGGATTGCCAGACCTTAAACGGCCCCCATTACACGGGCCCTTAACGAATGCCCGGCCGAGCCAATAAAAGGAAAGAAAGCTGAGGGCAAATCGGCACGGATACGTCCCGTCCAATCGTTTCTTTCTCTTTCTTGAGACTCGCCAAGGGCCAAAACGAGCGGCGCTTGGAGAACAACGAGCTGTTTCGACGAACTGCGATCGACGCGTAGCTAATCGGTGAATTACAAGTCAGACGGACTTTCGGCCAGTGCGTCGTTCGTCCCGTAAGCCCGTGAGTTTGGTGCGCATACGCGAATTCCGTTAATACGAGAGCGTAGGGTCCGGTGATTTACAGCTGGGAAATTGTCGTGCGCGCGTGTGCTGCCACTCTTTTTTCAAGATACGCGATCTATGGTTATTAAGATTGTAATTAACCTGGCAGCGGGGTAGGGTTTTAACTGGTTATTAATTATTCGGGAAGTGGGGATTTGCGTGGGGCGATAATTTGGGAAAAATGGCCAAGGGAAAATATTGTGACTTTTAATGACATCGAATTAAGGTGTTTGATGCTGGTTTCGATAGGCTGTTGAGGCTTATGAATGTAAATTATGTATTTCAGAGGAGAAATCGAAAATTAATTTTAGGGACTCGAATTCGAGTAGTCAGATCGGATGAAATAATGATTAAAAATATGGCTTCTTGTGGGGTAAAGGCAACAATTGGAATTTCATTAACGATTAATCGGCTTACCGTAGAGCAAAATGGGGCTATTTATTGAAGGCATCGAGTACGTCAAGAAGCGAATGCGGGTCGAACTGAAATATTCAAAATTAGATACTGCGTTCCGAGCTTAACTGGACAGCATAAATGCACCAAATGACTATCAATTTACATGCGCAAGTAGACTCGAGTGTAATAGCTTTTGATTGTTTTACTTTGCTGCGGCAGTGAGAGAGAGAGAGAGAGAGAGAGAGAGAGACCCTTACTTGCTAGCACATGAACATGAAGGCTATTTCCAGGTGAGCATGTCGCAATGAAATTACGTTGGACCATTTCCGGAGACACGTGACTTCGAATAAAACGCATCTAATTATCTTTTGCCAAATGAATATTGCCACCGGGGCAAATAGGGAGAAAGCTATGCTTAACAACATGTGGCAAAACAGAGTATCGGAGAGTATCAAACGTTAACTGCCCTTTCTTACTTGAATCTCCGTTGATTACTTCTCCGCGAAATATCACTTTTTTTATGCTTCAACCCGTTCACTATAGAATCCTGGAAAGATTCTCCAACACCTTAAAGCACAAAATTAAGACCCAATTATAAATAAAAAGAAAATTGAAGAAAACTTCTTGGGGAAAAGGCTTAAAAAATTATTTATAAAAATCTTCTCTGCTTTCTTTGCTCTTTCTCCCTCTTCTTTCAGCTTAGCCGGCACTATTAAAGTACTCGAAAGAGAAACACCGGAGCGCAAACAAAAAGAAAGATGCTCGAGGCGCACATAAAAGTCAGCATAATTCGAGCCCAGGGCGGCCCAGAGCGAGAGGGAGAGAAAGAAAAAATCTCTCCACGCCGTATACCTCGAAACTTAACGACCCCCATCAGCGTCCGTGTAATTTCCCGGAGCAGAGGGAGGGGAGAAGAGCTCCATCGGGCTGAAAATCGCGCGTCGAGAGGAGTGAGCGAGATGAAGGGCCAGTCGATTAGGCCGAGAAAGGGTGGGACCGAAGAAGGGGCTGTTTACCTTTTGTCGGTCGCAACTCCGAATTAACGAGCACCGCCAAAAGTCTCGCTCTCCCGCTGCAACACTGACGGACGCTATCGCGAATCTGTCGCCGGCAGCCTACCGCGTGTAAACGCGAGAGGGAGAGCTGGGCGCCCTTCAAAACTCGCTCCCCCATGGTAATTAGCTTGGGTGTACCTGCCCTTCCCCCTTTTTCATTTCGCCGTGTTAGGATTTTCCCGGCTGTTCCATTGCCGGACAGACTGGCCGAAAATTGAAAACTTGGCGCGCTACCGTATAGGAGAACTTGCGGGGATAGGCCTCGCTCATATCCCCAAGCCTTTTCCAACTGAAACGCCTGTTCGTTCTTCTTTATTACTAGCCTCTAGCGCAGGCTACCCGTCCTTTTATTCGCATACAGCTTGTTTTATCGGGGATCTCGTAATTCTTTGCATTAACTTTTATTATCAAACAGATACACATGGATACAGACCCACAGACACAGAGGCGAGTCCATGGGGTCGCTTTTGCATTTACCCATTCCGCATTCGACATGATTGAAATCGTCGCTAGTCATAAATCCTCGAGCTCTCCGTTGATCTGAATAAATCAATGGGCCACGTAAATGAAGATTATTTATCGCGCGTTATAAGTTACGCCAGTGTTATTCGTTACAATCTCCTCCCGCCCCACCCCGACTCTCTATTCTCTCCGACGCGTCTCTCGTTCGTTTTACATTTTATTCGTCTCCTCTGCCTCATAGAGCGCGTATACATATTTTTCCGAATAACAACGTCGTTCTCCGGCGCAGGCAGCCATTAAATTTCGCACGTATTCGCCGCGTCCGCCGTGGTAGCGCTCTATACTCGCTCACTCTCTACGTATTACACGCGTGCTAAAAAAAGGGCCACAAGCACGCTGTATTCCCTGCATTCCCGTTTGATTTTTCACAGAGGCGCTATCAAGAGGCCCTTAGGCCTCCCGCGATTTAATGGTCTTCCGCGTCTTCCCAAGCGCTTTCCCCCATCCCCTCCGCACTTCCAGAAGAGAACAGCGAGCGTGTGTACGTGTGTCCTGGCCGTTTCAATTTGTCCCCCGCTCTTCCATCCCGGGTTTTTCCCTCGGCCGGTGCAGGGCTCGATGTAGGTCCTCGAGTCTGTCGGGGCACACAACGTCGTCGTCGGCGGTCGCGTGGCACTTTTGATAGGCCGACAGTGGCAGGAGAGAGGCCGCTCTGATGGTGGTTGCGAGTACGGCGCTGGCGGTCTCGTTAATGGGTTTTTAGAAAGCTCCCCCGGAGTTGCGCCGCTCGAGAGTCGCGACCGCGCGTCAGTCTTTCGAGCGCTTAATGGGTTAAACCGGTGGCCCGGGGGATTGGGGGGGAGGGCGCAGTAGTGCCAGGCGTTCAGAGAGCTTGCGATTCTCATAGAGGAGGAGAGGCTGGAAGGAGGAGGAGTGGCAGGAGAAAGGTACGTGACGAGCAGCTTCTCTCTACCGCCGCTGCCCTTTGCCGCGGCTAAAGAGCTTTGTGCGGTCCCTCCGCCTCTGTTGCGCGGCGTACACAGTAGGCTCTGAAATTCAGCGATGACAGGCGGGCCGCCGACAGGTTGAAAAATTCAGCGATTTCCGAGCTATCGCGCGCACGCGCCTCTACGCGCTCGCTTCCTCTTTCTCTATCTCGATGCTCCCGCGTACAGTGCAAGACAATAGAAGGAGGAGGAGGAGTGGGAACGGAGGCGGCAGCCGGGAATGAAGTCTCGGCGATGCAGGTCGCGTCCGAGACCGGCGCCGGTTAATGGGATTTACTAATTGCACGCGCGGGGCAGAGAGCCTAGCACACAAGCTCGCGCGCTCCCCCCCCCCCCCCCCCTGAGAGCGACCTACTCGCGAAAGAGATCAACGAGAGAGACTGGGAGTATTGATTGGAGCCACCCTCTCGCTCTCTCGACCCTTCACTCCACTGCCTGCGAATGTTTATATTTATCAGCTTCGTTAGCTCGACGCGCTCGAGCGCTTTGTGAAATAAATGGGCTTGGTTTTAAAGCGATCCCGTTGCATAGTCACGTGCTCACCGGCTCGACTTAAGTTGATTGAAAATCCAAGGGGAATTCGATGATTAGAAACACTCTTGCTCTTCGATCGATTTATATTTTTCTAATCGTCACGCTTGTGCTTTGCGGAAGACTTTTCCAAGATCTTGCTGGTTAGGCTATGATCTAGAAACGCGGAAGGCAGCTCGAGAGATGCCTGCTGAAACGTGCATTTTCTTGGTCGAGATTTCGCAAATGAGCAACTGCAGGGGAGAGAGAGCGAGAGCGATTGCTCGACTATTCGCGACGTTTACGAGAGACGCGCGATGGTCGACGTGCCGCGCGTACTTGGCAGATGCGTTGCGCTGGTAAGATTCCGGCGAAGTATGTGCCGTATGCGCTATAAATGCGCTATGAGCTCAGAAGCCTGATATTTTACTGCGAATAATGCCGCCGCGGCTCGAGGTGAGATTTTTTGTTGCTGACTCGTGTAATCGACAATTAGATGTATGCTGTCTTTGATTTCAAGCGGAAAATTGTAGGGATTATTTTGAAGGGCCGGGTCGAGATTGAATTTTTTTTTTTTTTTTGATATTTCAAATATTCTTAATTGACGGACGTTTCTAAATTTCGCTGGATTTTATAAAGTGCTGGATTTAATTTATCACCGGTAATATTTAGCGGTATGGTATATACGCCAACCGTTATATTTTCGAAATATTTCATTACTGCTTTTTTCTTTTTTAATTTTACCCTTGATTGAAGATGAAAATGTCGCGTGTATTTCACGGCGGAATAAAAACGACGGTAATAAGGTTGAAATTGAAACGGTTAAAAAGAAATGCCTAATATTTTTCATCGGATAAAAGCGAAGAGTGTTATTTTTATTCCTCCACTCGCATAAGTCCGGAGAGACGAAAAAAAAAATTTCAATGAGAATCCCCAACAAAAAGACGACACGCGCAAAAAGCCAAAGGGAAACGGTCGGCTCCATACATAAGCCTGTATCTCGAGGCAACGTCACTTTGTCCCTGGACACGTATAACGGTGTCGGCCACTTAAAGCGCATAAACTCGTCAGCGAGCCGCGACACATCCTCTCTCTCTCTCGAGAAAAAGAATATCCCGCAAGAACCGAAGACTTGCCGTTAGCCAAACAATTTAACAAACGGTTTTACGTCGCGAAATCGCGCGCACACACAGCCGCGGACGTGCGCAACACATAGAGACAGCAGCAGCGACGCCTTTACGACGACAATTCGCCGCATTACGAGTCAAAATCATCGGACGAGATTGCTCGAAAGTCGCGGGCATTAAAGCGTCCCGCGAATTTCTAATTTACTCGGCAATCTCCCGCTCGGCGGCGGAGGAGGACAGTGGAGAGCGCAAGAGGGCCAACGGACGCATAACGCGGCCGTCGTACGGGAGCAACGGCTCTCGAGGGCCGCGCATGGCTCTCCCTCTCTCGATCCTCGGCAAACCGGTTTTCCCTCTCCCAACGACGACGACGTGTCTTTTATTTCTCTGCGCTTCTTACCTGAAATTCAAGTACGGCTCTGTAAATAAATATCCCCCCGGCTTGGCCTCGCGCGCCCCCGCTCGCTTTCCCCCCCCCCCTCTCTCTCGGGAGCCGCGCGCGGAGGCAGTTAATAAATGCAGCCTCGTAACGGCTGCGCGAGAGCGAGCAACAGCCGCGCTTGGCCTGTTCTATTTTTGGATGCAGCCGACCTTATACCGAACAGGATAAGGGAATTAGGGAAGTTTTCGATGTTCCGGTGTCTCGCTTGAAACGCTGTCGATATGATTTTGTAATGCCTTGTGTCGCGCTCGCTTATAGCAGAGCCGATGAATTGATGACGCGATTTTATTTTAGCTCGAGGCCGCGGATTCATTATTCCGAGAGGGCGGCTGTATATCGGTTGTTTATAATCAACGGTTGCACTTTGGCTTTTATTTAGTACATCGAGTAGGCGTACACACTTGCTGGTGAACGGAGGAGGCTATATTCCATTTATTCGAGTTGCATCGATTAAGATATTATCGCTGGATGGAAAAGGTGTCCCGTAGGAAAACGGGGGCTATATAAACGGGCAATAAATACGGTGGAGTCTATAATTAGAAAATTCCCCGCTGATCTTTGACAAACTCAGAGGGGCAGGGGATCATCCTTAATCTTCACTTCCTCCTCATTCTTCAGCATCCGGATTTACCCGTGAGTTAGCGTATTACCATAATCTCGGGAATGCTGAGAAAAATAAGAGAAAAATTAGTCATTGGCGCAGATAACACTTTCATTTCTCGAAAAAAAAGAAGAAGAAGAAGCCAAGAGTAGGAGTGAGAGAGAGGTAGGTGGCACGCGATAGCATCTGTTACAGGAGAGCATAATCTACCAGCATAATGGCGTAAGACGCTTTTAACAATAATTTTTCGCCTCTTGCATAATGCAAGCCGCCTGCATAAGCCCACAAAGCAGACGCATATATAACGAGGCGCTGGGGGGCACAGGGGCCGCTAGAACCAGCCTCCGCTAGAAAGGACATCTCGCAGAGGGAGAGAGAGAGAGCGGAGGCCCGCGCGTGCGAGGGAGAGCCGCCGCCGTACAAGTGAAATATAGATCGTAGATAATATTGAATCTATGGGAGGCCGCGTTATGACAATGCCTCTAACGCGCTTAGCTGATCGGTGCGAATGAATGCGGGGGCAGTGATTTGCATGCGTCGCGCTATAATTGATTCTTATGGGAGCAGGCTGGAGTCTCCTGAGGGAGGAGCAGCCCTCCTCCGATGATTGATGCGAGATAACAAATCGGAGGACTGTTTTGATGAAGCTGGCTGTTCTTTGTTGACTGGGATTAGGAGGGACCGAGCGTAAGACGAGTGGAAAGACAAGTTTGGTGGGACGGAGCAATGCTGTGAGGTGGGGATATACGTGAGGAAGCTAATTTTCCACGCTGGCAGAGGTGCGTATACCTCAACGCAGATGGAACACCACACGTCGGTCGGTGGGAATACCGATTGGTAAAGGCTGTGTTTACAGGTGTAAGGTTCGTCGCTTGGACTCTTAAACAGCTTTTCGCGATGGGAGAGGCGTATCAGTCACGCGTCGGGTTGGTCTCGCCCGTGCACACTGCTGCGACACCTCTTTGAATATTGATTCCTACGATCTCACGGCTTGAGAACAATTTCAACAAAGCTCCTTAGGTTTTTACAGTTTTCTTATGTTCATTTAACGATTTTCCTTGACGCGCCGCGTTTCTACGAGTAATTAAGCAGATTTTCACGGGCTTTTTTGCCCCGAGATTTCGGTAATCCAAGATAGTAGTCCATTAAAAAGCGGGTGGACTCGTAAAAATTTCAGCGCCAGCTGCACGGTCTTCTGCATTGCAGTAGCAGCCGGTCATGTGTAGTTTGGCGAAAAGGAAAGAAAAAACACATAAAATTCAAGTCACGGGCGCTTGATGCGTAACAGTGAATATGCTCGATAATCAGGTCGTTTCAAGAGGGCCTATCTTCTCCGCTTATTTACAGGTCCCTCGCATCCGCGGGCCCTCGCTCGTTCGACGCGCGCTCCCAATAAACTTCATTATCTCTCGAAAATTAACGCCGGATCAATGGCCATAAATCTCTCGCTCCAATAAAATCCTTTCAACGAGAGCGAGAGAGAGAGAGACCCCTTCTCCACTCGCCCCCCTTTCCACCCCAAACCCTCCACTCCTCAATATCGGTGTAATTAAAACGTCGAAAGCAGATGCGGGACCGGTAGGCGTACACACGCGCGCGCGCGTCCATGCAAGCGCGCTGAAAACCATAAAGGCTTTTTTCTCTCTCTTTCAGTGCTATTTTAACCTCCCTCCCCTTTCTTTCTTCCTCGCGTTTCTTTCTTCCTCTTTTTTTCTTCTTTTTCTTTTTTTTTCGCTCGACTACGTCAAGGCGACTGCGTTTCCGGCGTCAGCGGCATACACACACCACGCGCGTCTCTATAGGCGCGCGTTTTGTTACGCACATGCGGCGCCCAGATGCGTGGGCGCGAGCGCCTATACATGTATACGCGACACGACCTATTCGGTTTCCACGGCGTGCCCTTCTTTTTTTTTTCACCCTACAGCCGAGCCGAGTGAGAGGGAGAGGGAGTCCTGCCCTCGGCGGGTTTAATTGAAAAATGTTTCTTTGTAAGCGCTTGCTCATTTTGTACGTCGAACACGCTTGGCTCGTTGAAGAATTATCGCCGTACATTTAGCTGGGATTTATATATATTAGTTTCTGATTAATGCGCGCCTATAGGCTTTCTTTTTTCGCCTCTTTTTTTAAATGTCAAGTTAAGACGGCCCGTGTATTGATGGCGCGTTTAGAGGCTTGTTTGACGCCTATAATACGCGTATCCGCTGTTCAACGAGTTATAAGGTTATAAGTAAGTTTAGAAATCCGTTTAGTGTAGTTTCAGCAGGTTAATATTTAAATGGCGGCTAAACTTGCTAGGGAAGTATGCAAAGTTGCGCCTATGTATCAGATACCCGGAGTACATTTCTTGCGAAATGTTTTGTTATAGCAGGGCTAGTTTGTTGTTGCCCGACAAATTATTTACGTATTAAGTCTAGCAACAATCTTCATGCTTCATTAATTCACTGCCGCTGTTCAGCTGCCGCTGTTGGACACTGTCACGAGGATGTATACGGTATCGCGGATTGCGACGGCGGCACGTCCCTTCTGGACTTTCTTTCTCTTACGCCCTGGCAACTCTCGTTCTTCGGTGACGCGAACTCACGGCTTCGTCTAGGCCCGCTTGGCTTGTCTGTCTGTCTGTCTGTCTGTCGGGCCCAAGTGGCCCTAGTCGTCAATAAATATTACATTCATTTATTTATTCATTCATTCATTCTCTATTGTCCAGATCCCCCTGGGGCGTTCTCCTCCGCCTCGGCTTAAGGAGGTTCTTCACCAATATATAGGTATACGTAAAAAATCACTGTTACAAAATAATTATCACATTGTTTATTATTTCCTTTAATAGCACTTAATTTAAGAAGAACATTGGGACCAAAAAATAAATGTTTAATTGTTAACAATTCGAGAAATTGATACCTTTCAAACATTTTGACAAATCGAGGAATCTCCGTCAATTTTTAATCAATTTTCATGATTCAATGCTTATTCTCTTCCTTAAACAAAATTATTATGAAGTACCGTGGATGATTTCACTAACAGTTTTAATCTATAACTAAGAAAATGCAATTGTTATCGAGAAAACTAAGAAAATGCAATTGTTATCGAGAAAATGAAATATTTTATTCAGATTTGACGTCCAATTTCTTTTCTTCCTATATCGTTAGTCATTTAAAGCTCGATTCTTCCGTGTATTGCGGCATTGTTAAGCCATCTCGGCTTCTTGCTGAGTAACGAGCTTAATAAATGCAGTTCAACAAATACCGGCATAACTCTCGGAATTTCAAGCACTTTTCATCAGTCTTCGCGAATGCAGCGAACAAACAGACCCAAATCTGAATTTTCTTCACCCAAACTAAGCATTCTTCTTTTTTTTAATTTTCTCGGAAAAAAGTGCCGCTACTCTCCAACCTCGAGATAACAATATCGTAAAAAGAAATCCGAAAAATTCTTTTAAAATTCAGCAAAAACACGAAAGATTGGTGAGCGAGAGAGGGAGTAGTAGGACCAAGGGGAAAAGTAGGATGGCGTAGCAAATGCCCGTAAAATACAATTTTCCCCAAAAAGCACAAAAGCCACTTTGGCCATGGTGGTGCTTTCGCGTCTACCCCCGCCGCTCCCTTTATATTCCCACGTGGGAATAGCGAGAGAGGGTAAAAGGTGTGTGCGTGCGTGGGTGTGTTCCTTAAATGCGCGTAGCGCATCGGCGGGCCGGCCAATGGGATAGGGGCCCTAAATTAAGCGGGCCGCAAAAGTAGAAGCGACGAGAGCGCGTAGCTTACCGGCGGCGGCGGCGGAACGGGAAAAAATGGGCTCCGATATAAAAGTTTCATGAGCCGTCGCTGCCGCGGCGCGCACGCATGTGCACTATACGCGCGGAGGGAGATAAAGTGAACGTTCGAAGCGGAGGGGGGGCGGAGGTGGCGCGAAAACGGTTACGCGATCGGGCTCCGTATCGCTGTGCGCCACAGCCAGCAGCAGTAGCACACAGACACACGTGCACACGGAGGCGCGGCTGGATTTTTGCCGCGACGCATAAATATTGGCACGGCTCTAATTGGCCGATATCGCGCTGCGGTTCCGTGGCTAGGCCACGTGCCGGCTGCGCTGCTACGTACACTCTCCTGCCGTTACTGCACGCTTATGTACCAGACTCGTAAATCTACTTCTTATTTTTGTCGTTTGCTCGCTCCCGGCTCTTTCTCCCCTCGGGGCTTGACCTTTGCTTTTCTCTCTCTCTCTCTCTCTCTCTCTCTCTCTCTCTCTCTCTCTCGATCGCTATCCGCTACTTTTATTTTAATCCTCTATTTGGCTATCGCCTTACGACAGTCAGTTGCTTTACTTTCCTTTGATATATATCCTTATACACTCTTATCAATTTATTTACATCGAGCACGTGATCAACTCAGACGATCATTTAATTAAAAATATCAGAAATAACAATTATAATATCATCGAGTAATCCAGTATACCTCTTGAATAAATTGAACTTATGCCTAACGCAACATTTCCCCGGAATCGCCAATTCCCCGTAAAATCCTCAATTGATATTCATAAAGTCGCGCCGAAGAATCCCCTTCCTCACTAGAATTTGCACGAGGGCGTTCTAAAATCCGTATAGGCCACAAAAGCACCGCGGAAAACTTTATCATCCGTAGTAGCAGTCTAGGCGAACGCAGGAAGAAAAACAAATCGGCCGAGAGCCAAAACTCTCTCGGAAAACAATCCGCGCCGAGTTTTAGCGCTATACGCTCGGCGTTGCCGAAGGCTCAGGTAGACAGGAGGAGGAGGGCCAAGGCTATACAGCCGGAGAAAAGCCGCGGAAAGTCGAGCGCGCAACAGTACTCGTGGCTATTGCAGGAGGCGCGCATGCCGCGAGAAAAAGGGAGCGCGTAAAATGCCACGCGGCGGCTGCTGTTGCTCGAGGAAAAACAAAGCGGTAGCTCGTAAAAAAATTTGCTCCCAGCCCGCAAAAACAAAGCCGGCTTTATTTGCTTCGACCACCTTCCACCGCCCCCTCGACCACCTCCGTTCCTTCTACTGCTCTCGCCGAACCGAACCAGCCGCTTATTCCTCGCGCGTATTTGCTTGCCGAGCCTTGCGGGCGCGTGATGTATGAACTACTACTCTGAAAAAAACTGCAGATATAACTTGGCAGCACACCTTATCACGCTTGCTTGACGGCAGTAATTCAATCACATCATAGCCTAAGCTTGATTTTCGATTATCCAGAGCTAGGAGGTCCGTGAAAATTGTCGTCCCAAAGTCGTTTACAGAACCCCTAGCCCTGTTGCTTAATTTTCCATTTTCCAAAGACAGAAGGTTCGAACGAGAGAGAATAAAAAGCAAAGAGAGAACGAGGTGAGAGCAGGAGCGACAAGTGTAAATCTGCGTTTGTTTTTCCCAACGGCTGACGGCCACGGCTCCGTCGGATTTACGCGTAGAGAGCATGCCGACAGCAGACCTCTCGCGAGTGTAAGGGCTAAGGGATCAAGGCAGCACATACGCCCAGTGAGAGAGACACGCGTGCGTGTATTAGGATAGCTAAGAGGCCGCGTCACGAGCTTTACAAGGACGAAAGGGCTCGGGGCGCGTTTAATTCCTGTCTCGCGCCGAGGAGTTTATCGCGAGCAGACAGGCGCCGAGCTCTCTCGGCTTTTAGCGCCAACACTCGCCGCAAAGACAGCTCGCCCTTACCCCCCCCCCTCCCCCCCGTGCCATCGGTCGACGGCGCCTTGCCGCTGTCATTCAGAGATACGGGCTAATCTGGGCTCGGCAGCCAAGCCGACTGTGTGCGATCTGTCGCGTGCTCTCCGGACCTACTTGATCGCGCGCCATCCCTATACCAGCAGGCATGACGTTTTTTTAATTGGATCTACGCTGATTCGAGAAAGAGACAAAAGGGGGGCTGGGTCAGGGAAGCGCAAAGAGAAGGGGCTATTGCGTGATCCGGTGCATCGGAGACAAGCGCCCGTGAATAACGCTCTCTTAATGAACGAGCCCCGAGGCGTTATAGCGGGCGTGTGCCTTCCGGCTGCCCCTCCGCCGCGGCTCTCTGACACGCTAATCCACTTTTAAGTACGTGTGAAGAAATTAGGCCGGTCTCTAGCCCCCTCTCTCTCGGCGCGAGAGCAGCTCGTTATTTCGCGGGACGCGCTAGCCTGCGAATTATGATACAATTTACAAGAACTACCCGCGCGCGGTCAAAGGACTTTAAATGAGTGCGACGCTCTCGGCGCCTCGACAAACGCTAATGAGTTGTAGCGAGAGCGAGCTAGAAACCTTTTTTTTTTTCATTTCTTTAATAAAAATTCGACGCTTCAAGCATATAGAGGATTTTCGGACCCGTGCTCGAGCTGATATTTTTAATTAACGCGCGCGCGGCCTGGCCGTTTCATACAAAATTTAACATTTTTTTTCATTTGCGAGCCCGGAGACGCGTTAGAAAAGGGAAATGTTTGAATTTAGCAGTGGTGGCAAATTGAAATAGGCGGATTGTGAAACGGGTCCCAAGCAGGCAGTTTGAGCGTGTAAATCGAATTCTTTTGCAATTCTTCTTCTTATGATTATATTTACTTTATTCAGTCAATTTTCAGGATAAATGAATAAATGTCTATAATGTTATACATTAATAAAAAAGTTTTATTTATTTGTAATTTCAAAAATAAAAGGAATCGAGACTTTTCATTTTATTCCTTAGTTTAATCCATCCAATCCTGAGCCAAATCTAAGCTAGATAGCATCCAACTAACTATTGGAACAGTGTCATTACTTAAAATAATATTTTTTTGTTCGTTATTTGCAACTGTTTATAAAAAATTATTTAAACAAATAGATGAAAAAAGTTGCAAATTTAAAAAACTAAGAGCGGCAATCAGCGGAAAACATTTTTTCCTCAAACTTTAATTTGTTAGTCTAAAAAGGTAATAAACAAATGCATTATCATAGACACAGCCTGATTTTAGACTAACAATAGGCATTTTCTTTTATTTATTATCTTACATATATTGATTGTAAATTAGTTGTTATTCATTGTTTATTAACTTGTAACAATACATTTATGAATATTATTTTCTAAATACTCAAGTGATTTTTGGGAATTGTCGCATATAGAAAATACTTGCATATGGTGAATTATGCAATAATATTTTACAGCGAAGCATAATACATATGATATACGAGAATTCGATGTGCGGGAAATGAAGAAATTTTTTTTCATCCCTGCGGGCAGAAAGTGACTTATAAATATAATTGGTAATACTTAAATCTGTCTGTGTGTGTTCGCAAGCGCGCGCGAATGTGTATGTGTATATTTGAGACGAAAATATAATATAATGATAATAGTAATAATAATAATAATTATAACATCATAAACAACTAAAATTTTACTTAATAATCTTAAAAAATTTAATTTCATAAAATTTGTAATTAACAGTAACACTTACATTGTCTATATATAGCAAATTATCAATAATTAAAGTGACTCAACGGTATTTTATTTTTAGTTATTTAAAAGATAAAGTACTGCTGAATTTAACAACTTATCTAATGTTTTTAAGGTGTGCCTCCTAAAAATGTCATTTCTACAAACGAAGAAACACGTATGATTGCTGTATAAAAAACTACGTAATTGTTGTACTAACAAAGGCACATTTTAAAATAAAAAAGATTTTCATTAATTAACTCAGCGGGAAGAAATCTCATTGAATTTTAAATGTAAATTTTAATAGCTTTTTTCAGAAATTTAAAAAAGACAAAAAAAAATGAATTTTTGCAAAATCTGTACACGCTTTGATTTGTTGCTGCAAAATTTTTTGTACAACAGGCACACTGCTAAAAATTGAGTAAATGAACGTTTAATATGTCAGGAAGATACTGTTAAATTTTTACAACATTTGGAAAGATGCTTTTTTCAGTACAGCATTTTGTTTAAAATAAATAT
>JAPYYQ010000949.1:0-57141 GCA_030522585.1 Anagyrus pseudococci
GTCTTCTATCGGTTCTAAAAAATTACTGTAGACTTATAAATCTATTAGCTTTCATATGTTAGGGTCTTTTCCCCGATTGCATTCATAGATTTTTAATAATAAAATAAAAACTTACTTTTCTCCTATGTTGGCTGTACATTTGCCTTGTCAGTTGCATATAGATATGGCCGATATGTAGATATAGCAATAGCCTGCTGACGTCAGGTGTAATACTGCCAATATGGAATCGCGGCGCTTCTCGTGAGATGGCGCGGAATAAAAGGCATCCATCGATCCAACGAGAGTCAAGAAATGCGAGATAATCCAAGCAATGGGTAATCAGCCTGAGAAAAGAATCTGAGTAAGTATCAACGTGGGCTTGGTTTGTTTAGAAAAATGAGAAGGTCAATTCAGCTCGCGTTAATTATATACAGATAAAACTATTTTCGCAGTTCTACTTAAATTATTTTTAAATAATTAACTTGAAACGATCTTATGACTAACCTTTTGGTAATGATAAATATTTTCTATCAGTCTTCATATCTATTGCTACATGACTAAAAGCCCAATGGAGTTTTTCGCATCTAGCTCACGTCGCGGCTACGAATACGTGTATTTTTCGTGCCAAGTCGAGACGTGTCTCTGCATTCGTGCGACTACGATACGAGATACAAGCACAATGTGTCTTCGCTTAAATGCGCCAGAGCGTCTTATGTCTGAATTATGTACGTACGCGCGTAAGGCCTGCACGTGTACTCGAGAAAAGTCGAAAACAAGATAATTTATTGCGTGGTTTATTTATTTTAGTAGGGCTTTACGTTATTCGAGCGGCAACATTTTTTATAAAGGAAAGTTAAAATTAACAAATGATATTTTGTAATGCAATAAGGTACTATTTAGAATATTTATAAGCGACCAACGAAAGAAATAGATGTTACACAATTCATATAGTGCAATTTTCACGCACAAAGGTCGCTGGCAAATTTCTATAGTAACTTTATAAAACACGAGTACAAAGACACTTTTTCGAAGCTGAAATTTAAATGAATGAGATTTTTTAATCAAAATTTTTTGATTGCAAGCGAAGCTAAAGAAAGCTTTTTAGCTTTCTTTAGCTTCGCTTGCAAGTAAAGCTCGAGAAAGTAATTTAAACTGCGGAGGCAGAGGCCGAGAACAGAGTGAGGCACAATGATCCTTCACGAGATAAAAACTATCTATAGCATCTGGGGGGAGGGGGGCGTCGCTCGGTCAGGAAACGAGGTGGATTTTAAGCGGAAAATGTAGATTGAATTTCCGCGTAATAGAATCATTACGCTGGCCGAATGATCCTCTCGGACTGTCTCCAATTTGCATTTCCCTTAGCGCTCCTGCTGCTCGACTCTACCACTCTTCCGAAAGAGCTTTTGACAAATCCTGCCTCGTTGAGGGGCGCAAAAAGCCGAGATAAATAAAAAGGGAATCGTTTTCCGTAAGAGCAGCAGTCGCTCGATTTGCGTCGATCCGATATATCACGGTTTGGCAAATGAAGAGTCGAATATTTCAATGCGAAGAGGCTACATGCCGCGCCGGACTGGTAAGAGGTTTACTCGCCGAAGAAAAGCTTGTCTTGGGTTTGACACTGCTGTAGAGAAGACGCGCGCGCGCGGGCTAAGTGCTGCGCAGCTGGCTTTGTTGTATAGCTACGAGCTCTCGTAAAAGCTACTGTCGTTTGGGAATTTCAAATGCGTAACTTTGTCTTTGCTACGTCTGCTCGGCGAGAGCACGAGGACTTCGCTATAGCTTTTAATATCCAAAGAACTTTCAGGAAAAAGTCGGGGGCACTTTTAAAGTCCAAGATCGCTCGCATGATTATTACCAATATTGCGCACCGGAAGGTTGCGAGCTGCTTATTTCACTTTTAATATTGTTTTAAAAAATTTTATTCGTTCAGAGGATTTAGAGATTAGTTATAGTTGTAGCTTTATGATGCAAAAGCAATTGAAATTTGTGTATCAAATTTTAAATGATACATTTTCTTGAAAAAAGCGCTTTTTTCTGCCGAGAAAAAGGCTGCCCTTCAATTTTGAGGGGCTCCGCCCCCCCCCTACGTCACAATAATTGATAAGACATAAAACAAGTCGTCAAAATCTTTGTAACAAAACATCCCTATAATTTTTGCAAGCTCATCGCGATAAACCACATTCCACGGAAACGATAAACAAGCGACGACTGAAAAATTTATATCGAGGGTCTTCATAAATTTTAAATGCCGTCCATCAAGCGTTACGACTATAGTACGTCGTTATGAAAATCCGTCGCGACGCAATATGAGTCAGCTTTATCCTACGAAATTTTCACGGTAATTTGTAAGAGCAAATCCTTCTCGTCGCATATCCATCTTGATGCTGCAACAGCACAGCATGTACAGCACTCGAGCGCGTGCACCTGAACGTTTCATTAAAAAGCGCCTTTAAGACCGTCGGAGACTTATACTGCCGAGGAGAGAGAGAGAGAGAGGGAGAGAGAGAGAGAGAGAGAGAGAGAGAGAGAGAGAGAGAGAGACGAGAGGCCTTCATTACGACTCTCCCGTCTTTGCTACAATTTTCGTCTAAACGAGCTTCTTATCTAGCTCTGCCAGCGCTTCTCCGCGCGTTACTCTCGCTCGAAGCGCGCGGCAAAAGCGCATTGCACCTGCAGCCACGCGCAAACGGCATAATAAGTCAGTGGGAGGCGAAGTAGCAGACTGGCCAGTGCATATCCTCTAACTTTGCACCATCTCCCTCGCAAAGCAGTCCCAATTAGATGGGGGGGGGAGGGGGGAAGAAGAGTAGCACGTACACACACCCCAGCCAGCGGCGTTATACTCGCTTGCCAAGAATCCCGATGATTTTCGCGCTTGCAGCCTCATCTCCCGGCGGACTATACCCTATCGCTGTGATGTGCTCGTGCATTATCCAGGCTCCGGTGTTTTGCCTGGATTGGAGAATTCCCGGGGAGGCAGTTTAATTTATGAAGAGAGGAGACTCCGAGTTTGACGAGGTCGCGAGCGCGCCTTGGCTAATTTTCCTTTGGCTCGAGAGAGACGTGCCAGAGCCTCTGGGAGCACGGCAGATCGATCGTCTCTGCTTTAAAAAGGACTATGAATAGGAAATGGGGCTTATTAATTTGAAAAAATTGTTCCTCCCAGGATGGAGAGAATTTATTGCACGAGCGTGTGGAGAATTTCTTGATATTTTGTCGTGGCGCGAAGGATGAAATTTTAATTCGACGGTTTTTTTTTTAAATCGTGGTTTGAGAGAGAAGGAGAATTTTCATTTTTGTACGCGAGGAGAAGATTGTAATTGTAGAAGGTTGTTGCTATTCAAAATAGAATTTTCGTAAAAATTATAAAGGAAACGCGATGGAAGTTTTTTTAAGAGTGACAATTTATTCTGTACTTGAAACGAATGAAAAATACCCACAGTAAACATTGGAAACTAAATACGCTGCTCTAATGAATCCCTTTGTTTGAAGAGAAAAAATGAAAATAAAAAAATCTAATGAAAGTGCGTATACTATTTCCAATTACTAAAACAAGTGAATAATTAAATTCGAGATAATTCATTGTCCAAAATATTTATTTAAAAGTGTCATATTTGATAAAATCCTTTGCGTTAAAAATTTGACACTACAAAAAAAAGAATCGCCAGAGTCAGAGAAGTAAAGCAAAAAGTAAAATAGAAAATTAATCAGAGGCGCGCGCGAGCACACTAAGCTCTTCACGAAATACAAGATAAAATAGAATTCAGATGAGTGGGGGGGGTGTAGGTAGCTCTCGCGAGTAGCGCGCTTGATTTCGCAACCCACGGTTGAGCGGCCAATCTACTCCGACTCTGTCGAGCGCGTAAAAACACCGGCGTAAGTATAGCGTTTGTTTATCACGTCAACGGAGAGCTAGGGAGAGAGCTCGGCGCCCCGGCGCCCGGAGACGCGCCACGGGCGATCAACGTATACTCTGATAAACAAAGAATCTTCAACGGCTGCGAATCAAGTTGTTCGCTCTTGAGATTTCAAAATCCACGCCTCCGATTGTTTTTCGAGCAGTCTGACGTGGAGATTTGGACGTTTACTTTGGTGAATCAGCTGGACCGAGCGTTGATTTCGTTATTTCGTTGTGATGATTCCCCTTTTTTGCCGATAAAATTGACGTAAAGGTGTGCGTAAATTGACGTGGGGTATGAACTTGTGGAGGAGAAAAGAACTCGAAATTTAAATTTATCATCCTTGCAGATGACTAATAAAAGTTTTAATATTTAAAATGAAAAAGTGCGAGGTTTGGTAAAATCTTTAAAGAAGCATAAAAGTATTTCAAGAGCTTTTCCAGACGGTCAGGGTACTTATTCGGTATTCCCTAAGGTGCAAATTGTTGGAAGTGTTTTTGAAGTTCAAGAAAATTTATACAATTTGGTGGCTTAACTTTCCAACGTTCGATTATTCCTTTAGTTTTGTCGGTTATTAATAGTGTAACGTAACTTTAATACTAAAGGCAAAGTCTACGTAATTTCAATGTTGTTATTCGTTAGTTTAATAATAATAATTACATTTTCCAACGGAAAATAAAGCTCAACAAATATAATTATTATGAAATTTCAGTTGGTCTGATTACAATTGTTTGTAACTGCAAGGAACAGGAAAAATACTCTAATTATGCCAATTATAATATTATAAAGAAAAAATGATCTGCTGAAAAAACTTTTTATAAGGAGCAAGGAAATTCGAATACGGAAAATTGTTGATAAGAAAAAAAGAAGCGATGTACATTGTTATTAAAGAAGCGATTAAAAATAAACGTTGCGTATTTTTTTGAATAAAAAACATGTTTTTCTTTTGCTCCCAATTTTTTCTTCTTTTTTTTCTGGGAATGCAACGTTATGTATACAGGCAGTGAACGCAATGATCGCTTAACAAGCGGAGAATCCAAAGCGTGGGATGCTATAAAAGTCGTGTTGTTTTGAAGCGAGAGACTAAGAACCAGGCGGTTTTTGTTTTATAAACACGAGGCGAGATAAATGTAACGAAGTAGTAAGGGGCAAAGTGAAGCGAGAAAAAGTTTTCATCGTCTCTCGTTTTATACGCATGCGCGCCCGCTGCACCGCCCCCCGGCAAATTGATCAAAGTTACGTAAACACGTTGGTTCATTATGTTGTCTATTATTGTCACGTGCAGGAGGCAGCGGCGCAGAGTCGAGCAACAGAGGGAATGTAAGGCTAAGTAAAACGAAACAAATCGTAAACAAAAGAAATTTCCATGGAATATTTTTGTATACGCGCACGAGATGATTGCAAACATCGGAATCCCCAAAAATATATCTTAACCAATAACGTATCCGCAAAAGAATCAAATTTATCGAAGATGAAAAAAAAATTCATGTATAAAACAATCCCCATTAAGATCAATATCAGCTTGTCAGCATCGAATTTCCATCGCGCTTCTTTCGAAAAAAAACTCCCCTCCCCAAACGTATCGCAATCTTCTATACTTGCGATGAAATCTCAGACGTTGTTTTTTTTCAGACGATAAAACCAGCCGGGCCAAACAAATAAGCGTCGAGAAACATCTCTCGCGCTCTCGTTCCCTCGCGATTATTCAAACCGAGAGCGCAGGCCTCTCGAGGTAAAATCAGTCGTTGCCGAGGCCGCGGAGGGGGCCAGAATAAAACGTCGATCCAGCTTGAGAGACGTGCTCTCAACGCGGAAAGGTAGGATAACGCTTGGGGTGGAAATGGGGCTGAAGAAAAAGAGCCTATGCCTCTTTTATCGGGAGGGGGGCTGCTGGGGTATCAAGCGCTTTGATAATACGCGTATTAGCGCGCACGTGCGCGCGCGGCTCGAACTGCTGAGCTGGAGAGAGACTCACTTGGCTAAATAAACAAAAATTGAGCGTGCGTCGGCATTGCTGACGACAGCCAGCTGTTCAATAATAATGCCAGCTGCAAAGCGCTACGAAAACCTTATTGGCCTGCCAGTCAATAGCCGCGCACAGTCACCGCCAACGCCGGGGCGAGAGCAGCTCAATGGCTCTGACTCGCGAGCATTCCGCTGACTTTTCCTACTAATTGCGCTCGAGCACGATAGGCCAATAAGATCTCTGGCCTGGAAAATTCATTGCCGCTTGTGTTACGCCTTTTTTGGACTCAATGACACGTCGTTGATTTTATTGCCGGGGGGAGAGGATTTTGCCGTATCTCGTTGACGAATTGGTTTATGCGCGCGGTTCGCGGGAAAATGAGGCATCGCCTGATTTTCAATGTTAAATGGCTGGAAAGGGATTTTGAAGGAAAGATCGCTCGGGGGATATTTACGATGCTGGATCTAAATTACGTGCACGCCCCTGTAAATAGAGTAAGATTAATGTGTTATTTGCTTTCACGTACGCAGTTTCGATGCAAATAACGTAACTTTTTACATTTTACATGCTTCAACCTTCTTTACTTATATTCTAAATAAGAAAAAAAAAGATTTAAAAAAACCACTAAAAAGAAAAGCAAGAATAATTACAGTCAATTTGTGAGAGAGAGAGAGAGAGAGAGAGAGAGAGAGAAAAAGCTCGGGGGCTCAGCTTGCACTCTTGATGAAAGTGCCGCGTTCGTATACGATCGCGGAAACGAAGGTTGGCGAGTAGACTCGTATATAGCGTAGAAAGAGTGCGAAAGCAAGGGAGGGACGACGAGATTAATGGGCCACCGGAAATCCGGCAACTTTCTCGCAAGCTCGTCTTGCCCCGGTGAAGGGCTGTAATTAAAGCAAAATCAACACTAATCAAACGCAAGCCCGACAGCCCGGTAGGCGATTGGAGGATTCGCCTCTCTCCTCAATATGCGCCCCACACGCGAGTGCAGTTCTCACGTGCGCGTTCACCTTCACTGCCTAAAGCGCGTTAGCTCAAGCTCGGAAATGGGATTAGTCGCGCGCTCCGGTGTAAACAAAATGGATATCATCGACACCCTCCGGCTTTAAAGTTGCAACCGACCTGAGGCTTTCAATGTGCCTTTTAAACTCTTGCTTTGACTTTCCAAGTAGCTTTCTCGCCCGAGTTTTTATTCGAGTATACAGTAGACGATTGTAATATTATTATTCAACTTATTTTTATGCGAATTGCCGAAGTATTTCAATTATTCGCTACAAGCAAAAGTTTCCTTTTCGAATTCAAAGTTCTGCGTTGCTTCTCTACGTAGGTTTTCGACCCGCAGAGATAATAACGATTGCCTCGAGACCCATAAATTATAAGCACATGAAAAAATATTTCCACAGAGGCCGAGCAATACATCTTTGTTCTATTACGTACAGAGCTTGTTAAGTTTAACCGGCATTTCTCGCTGATTACTTTCAGTAAAATACGACGTTTTAACTCCAGCATTGGCGAACTCGCGAAATAAAAACAAGCTTATTACTAACAATTGACATTAGTATAAATTTCTCCGGAATAAACTTGCGGAAAGGGCCATTTCGCCGCGCATTACACTGGGGGTAGAGCCGAAAGACATAGTAATAGCAGGAGCCTCTGCACTTGCAAACAGAAAATTTGCCGGCGAAAACCAAAGTAAACAGAGGCAGCTTTAGCGGCCGTAATAACGCAGCAGAGCAGGAAATCCTGGCTCGGAAAATCTTTCACAAGTCGTAGCGTCAAGTGTCTCTGGCGTAGAGGGAGCGAGAGAGAAGACCGTAGTTCGCTTTCAGATCCGAGAGTTGGTAACTCGCCTCGCATATCCGGCAAGAGGAGGAGGAGTAATATCAGCCCGGGGTTGTATCGTCGAATTTCGACTTGTACATCTAAGCCCTTTAAGTCGGATCGGCTGATGGCCCAAGTGAATCTCTCTCGGCATAGAGCTGGCGCTCTCGAAGAGAGCGAGAGGCGTACTGGATGCAGAAGCTCAGTTGCTTGAGCAATAATAATGGAGGTAAGAGGAGAGCACGCACGCGCAACGGCAAATTTTATTGCCTTCGTATACGAATAAACGCTATCTTTTTCTCTGCGCAAGATTAGACGTTCACGGGCACGGCTTGGATTTCAAATTTTCTTTCAGTGCCACTCAAATTAAGCAAATAAATCGTAGACGGAAGAAAAGAAAATTTATTTAGTCAAAGGTAAGGACTTGAATGAAAAAAGTCGAACGTGCGTGAGTCCCAGATTGAAAAAATGGACTCTTATTGGATATTGAAATCGTTTACATTTTAGTAGTTAGGTAAGTTTGAAAGAAGATCAAATTTTGTATCGTTTCGATGAAAAGTATAGAGAAATCTCTTGTACCCAACAGCTTGATACAAACGAAACATCAAAAATATTGCGCGGCTACTTTGATAAGTAGTATTCGATGCAAGTTTTAAAAGCCCCCTTTAAATTAAAATAACGCCGATAGCGGCATTTTAGAATGCACAAAACATGAAACAGATTGAAAGTAATCTTCTTACACTATAGCCGTGAGTTATTAGCCGAGTTTATTAAACGAGGAAACGAAGTGCCAGTCCAGAGGGCTTAAACCTCTTATTACAAAGTTGAACGGATTTAAATCTCCCTTCTCATGCATATCAACTAGAGGGCAAAAAGAGGAAGAGAGGGGCTCGTCAGAGCGAGCAACACTCGACACTGCGAAGAGAAAACGTGCTCGGCTGACCAAAAAGCCGCTACTCCACTCGTTTCCGCGCCGAAAGCGAGAGGATGACTTGTAGCCCGCAGACGCTGCTACTCGGCCATGGCAAAAAGTCAAGCTAGTGTCGGAGGCAAACGAGTATACGAGAGAGAGAGAGAGAGAGAGAGAGAGAGAGAGAGAGAGAGAGAGAGAGCTGGCGCGGCTTCGAGAACCGCGTCGCTTTCAAGCGCCCTCGGGATTCGGGGCTTGGCCTTTGCGGCCGCACTTAGTCCGCCCGCTAACGCGCGCAAATTCGCTCGAGCAAACGGCACGCCGGTTGCTCGAGGAGCATAAGGGGGTTGGGGGGGGGGAAGCGAGCTCGCCATGCGATTTATTAGAGGCTCGGGACTTGCTCGCGTGCACTTAACCCCTCCAGCCCCCACTACCACTACTACTGCCCATGTGCTCTTCAGCTTTTATTGCAAGTGATGGTTATGTTGAGGGTATTTAACGCGAATGCTCTCTTGAATTTTACGTTGGAATTGGATGTACGATCAGTTGAGAAACAAACATTTATTTTTCTATATTTTTCTAAATTTAAGGAATCTTGTGATTTATATATTTTGACAATTTTTTAACAGTTAAGCTAGTTTATTTGTTGATTGATGAAAGAAAGTAAGTTTGTCGAGTCGTTAAGCAGATATTGATTTAAAAATTGTTAAAATTATAGAAAGTTCTTTCAATTCTCTTATAGATGAAGGAAATTCATATACAATACTCAATAAAATCTGCTCTACGATGACTAACGAATAACATTTTTGGTCTAGTCTGCAACAGGTGGAACATCCACAAAATACTATAAAAAGTTTTCAATAATAATATAATATATGCATAGTAAAAACGCGGCCAAAAATCCGAAATCGAGTTGAATGAGAGAGAGAGAGAGAGAGAGAGAGAGAGAGAGAGAGAGAGAGAGAGAGAGAGAGAGAGAGAGAGAGAGAGAGAGAGAGAGAGAGAGAGAGAGAGTGAAAGAGAGATAGATCCATCTTTTTTACTTTTGCACTCTCGTCGAATACGAAATCGGCTCCGAAATCCCTGTGTGGGCGCGTCCGACGTAACAAGTTGGCTCGGAAAACAAATGGCTTTTCTGGTTAAAACACCCTCGGGAGCTCGAGTAGCCATTGGCCGATAAGAAGACGAGAGGAAAGCTTGCCTCTACTCGTAGCAACGGCCAGAAGGAGAAGAGCCGAAAGAGAAAAGAGAGAAGATGGGTAAAGATCGAAATGGGCAGGAAGGAAATGAAGAGAGAATAGCTTGCGGAGGCGAGGAAACGATGGAGGCGTTCGAATAAAACGAGCTTACCTGTCGATTCACACCGACAATTTATGGTCAAGCTGTAGCTTCGTTTATGTTTAGATCGTGCACTAGACCGAGTTTAACTTATTTCTTTTATAAATCACATTACATTTACATGAAGACAACAGAAAAAAAGCATTCATTTTATTTGTTGATTAACGACGATTTAAAGGGGGGAAGCAATCATCGTTTTACTAATTTTTATTCAAGCTAATGTAATCAGTAATATTAATTTCTTATTTTCGGTAATGGAGCGTTCATAGTCCAAATCTACAAATGTAAAAACATATCTAAAAAGACTTTTTCTCGAATTCATAACTTGAGTATTTTATTGCGATCGGAAAACTGTTAACTGAAGATCGACTTAATCTCAAAAGCTTTTAATACGATTTCAGGTGATCATTATTGGGCTACCACATTGCCATCTTCAATATGTACTTTAAGAATAAGACGATTAGTCTTTCAAAGGATTTGTAGCGTAGAAAAAAAAATTCTCGTGATTCAATTTAACAAGTCTTGGGCTTAAGAAGAAAATTCCGGAAGAAACATCGTATTTATAGTTAATAGACAAAGAAGTGAGCTTGAAGGGAAATAAGAAGAGAGAACGCTGGCAAGTATTTTTGAAGCAATTATTAAAAGTGCGAAAGATAATCTAAATAAAATATAAGGATTTTTGTTTCACTTTTGTAACTTTTCTGAATCAACTGTTTTATTGAAACTATTTAACAAAAGATATGCTCACTAAATTTAACAGTTATAATGAAAGTTCAGAATCCATCTTATATTTCAACGGTATGTACAGCATTGATAAGAAATGCAAGCAATGAGGTCACAGTCTATTATTGATACAGCCTAGTAGAAATTTTAAGGGAGCGACATATTTCGTGGAAATTGAATTGTTATCTCCTTGTTTACCAACAATCTAAGCTTTTAAATTAATTATTCTGTTTGATTCCTTTGACGTTGACGTCATTTGACTGTTTGACTAGCGACAGCAAGAAAATTTTCAATTCATGAAAAAACAAATTTCAATGAAAGCTAATATCCATTTTGGCAATCAATGCCAAGTTCTCTTCCAAAAATGAGCTTTTTCAACTGTATCTATTATGAATTTAACTTAAGGAAAAAGTGGACCGATTTTTCCTTCACATTTGCCATGCATAGATTCCAGGTATGGATCTTAACCGAGCTATGCGCTCCCCGAGCAATAACAGCATGTCCGCATAACGTATTCACGTTTCCACTCTTGATCGCTGACCGTACATGACCTCGCTAAAGTATTACCATACCGCAGTTACGCGGGATCTGCAGGAGTATATATGCAAGTCTAAAAATGAAATGAAAAATTGAAATGAAAAAACGAAAAAAAAGTGCATTTTGAGATAGCTTCCGCTCTGGATATCGTGGCAGATCTGTATAACAAACAGGGTAATCCCGTATCTAAACGGTTTTGTAATCATTTACACTGCTTCAAATGTTTGAAGAGAAGTTCGAATTTTATGATGTCTAAGCTACGATAAGTTTTACAATAAATAAAAAACTTTGTAAAAGTAAGAAAAAATGAATTACGAGTGCTATATATGTGGTATACATTTTGAGGCTGATGGTTTAGTCAATAGACCAAAGCTTTTGCAGTGACGAATGCTGTACGATATCGATTGGTTTGTATTTTGCGTATACATTTTGTATAAAGTAAATAAGGTTAAAGTATTTTATTAGCTTGAGACGAGTAACGTCAAAATTGTCAAGGTAGCTTAATAAATGCATTTAAAATTATAGCCAAAAAATAATTGGATGAAAAAATGTGAAGAAATAACAGGTTTAGAAATTATCGAAGTAAAATAAATTTCAAAGCGAAAAGTAAATATTTCGACTAAGGATGTATAATGTATTTAATTATCTTTATTCAGAGTCTCAGCCTGATAAAAATAAATATCTGGTTATAAAATTTTGCTATTTACATTTATACTTGCGCGAGTTTTTTTCTTCTAAAACTTTCTCTTTAAAACCAATAAAAATCACCAGTAATCTATAAATGCCGTTGTCACAAGCTTTAAGCCTCGAACTTTCTATTTGAAATAAAAAAAAAAAAGAAAAACACTCTGTACAGAAAAGCCATGCATCCGTCAAAGCTCGCAAAGTTCAACATTCTTGACAGCAGCGATGTGAAAGGCAGCCTGTAAAATTCGCTCGAGTTATATCGAGCAACTAATTGAATCTTAAAACTTTGGGGGGAAACAACACTTCTCGAACGCGGGTGTATTGTGTTGGCAACGTATACGGTAAGCGCGTTTCGCGCGAGAGTTGGCAAGTAGCGCCGGGTCAGCTTCTCTAGCAGCCGATTGATTTTATCGTCGCGCATCCCTCCTGACAATTTGTCGGCTATCCACTCGATTATCAGACATGGCAAAATATTATATGAAAACAGTCCTGCTGAAATGAATAACGAGGCCCCAGGGAGAGTATCATAATGGACGTGCTTGCGCCTCTTTCGCACACGACCTGGAAAACTAAGTGAGCAGCCACGATGTTGAAGTGTAGTTCGGCCTTATTAAATCCGTCAATTTGAACGAATGCAATAACATTAGAGTATTATCTTTGTCTATATTTATCGTCGGTGTACATCGGTGAATGTAAGGCTTGAGGTGCTGTTGAAAATAGATGTACTTAAGCTACTGTTTGCTAAAATATTTTACTTTCTGTAAAGTAAATTATGTAATGTAAATATTGATTGAAGCTCTGGGTAACGGACGTCCTTCAATACGCACAAGTGAAAGTTAAATAAATAGATGTATTCATTAATGGAATGATATCATTAAGATACTACTTTTGTCAAGATAATAGTACCTACTGTGCGTACGTGCACTTTTAATAATTAATAATAAAATAGGTCAATGTAGACTAATGGATTTTGACGAAAACCATAAAACATTATTATTAGAGTTATCCACCCGTTGAATACTTTTCAAAGGATGTAGGGGGATGACTATTGAATTGCGTTTCATTACTGGTACTTTTATGCCAGCCGAAAGCTTCGTACTTTACGTAGACTACGTGTTCTCTCCGTGCGTCTAGCCATTTTCCACGAGCTGTAGAAGCCGTAAAAAGCCGCTGGCGCGCACAAAGTGACTCGGGAATTACTGCATAATTCCGCGCGCCACCGCTTATTTGCAGGCAATTAATTTGCGCGCACGTATGCGCGAGTCTGCAGTTATGACTAGAGGCGCTATTGTTTTTTACGACGCCCTGGAAGGATCGCTTACCGCGCCAAGTGAGTTTCTCCGAATTCAAGGGGCAATTTAGAAAATTGAACAATAGCTTATTGGCGCCTACTTTGCGCGTAAATTTGGACTTACTCTATATGGGTAAAGTTTATAGTAATTGCCTTAACGAATTTATCAAAAGATTAATTAAGTTATGTTTCATATCTTCTCACAAGTTAAACTATGTGGGAAAGAGATGACTATAACGATATGTGACTTTTGAAGAAACGGCAATAAACCATACAAGAGTAGGTCAAATTCAAAAGACGTTTTGTTCGGAATTTTTTTATAGTCAGATGAAATGTTCACTGTCAATAGCAGCTGACCAGTTCAAAAGAAGAATTGAACCGGAATCCACCACTCGAATACAATTGTAGTTTGCAACCTGTGTTTCAGTTGGCATACCGAAAAATTCCAAAGCCGGAAATCAACGATATCTATGTCTTTTGATTTATTCGATTTAATTCACTGTTCACAGAAAGTTGTAATTTATTATGATAGTGGAAAAGCTTATTAAATTTTGTAATGTCCGTTATAGATGTTTAAAAAAGTATCTCTTTCGTAAGTTCGATTATTTAAGGATCTGTTATTACATTTAAATTTTAGTACAACAAATTATAACGGCAATGGAAATAAAGACGTAACTCCTTCGAGATCACTTACATTTAAGTGTAATGCTAGAAAGTTAACACTCGTAAAAATTTTTTCCCGCAAAAGTTTCTAATAAAACACGGTTGATGCAACAAAGCACCACGGCTTAAAATTTTCTTAAAAGCTCGTTTAACAATCAAAAAGCATCTTTTAAGTATCCATCTAGTTCCTTTTGTTCGCGAATAATTTATTTCAAGCTGTATAAACTAAAGCATTGTAATAAGCTTCTTCTTGGTAGTATTACCGAGTGCACAGCTTGATACTCGTCAAAAAGGATATTAGTCGCATAAACCAAGAAAAGCTTCCTCAATCTCCATTATCTCGTAAAAGCCAGTTGCACGAGAATTGCGGAATAATAAAAGCTGCTGCACATTTTTACCTACTCGGTATTTTTCTTTGTATAACTGTGCTGTTGTTGCTTATGGAAATACCGTTCGATAGTCTTAATAGCGAAAAAAAAGAAAAATAAGTTACTTTGCTGTTGTTATTTCGATACAGTTTGTAGATGATAAAACATGTCATTTGAAGTTTAAAACAACCAATTGTTTATTGAATCGACGTCAACAAAGTCAAATGCTAATCAAACATTTCATGTTCATTTAACATCTGCTTTCATTAGTTCATCATATGCGACAGATGATAAAGTCAAGCATTCATAATTACTGTCTCCAAGCACACACTGAATTACCGCACGCGACAAGATTGAAGATTCACCTCAATACAAAATCATGCGGGCGAACGAGTAAGAAAGGATTCGTTGACGCAATTAAAGCGCTCGCAATGGGAACAATGGCTGAAAAGAGAGCTAGAGAGAGAAATCTTGCGAGGAGTGGAATGCAGCAAGAAGTTGAGCACGCCTATCGTTGGCACAATGTCGGCTCGTCCACGGTAGTCCTCTAGGCAAGAAAGTAAAGAGCTCTTTGCGCCCGAGCTAATTAAATTCGACTACAAAGGCTCGGGAGCATTTTCAAACTTTGCGGCTAGCCCTACGACGAGACTAACCGAGACTACCGCGAGAGAGCTTTTCTCGTGTATACGACTCGAGAAAGTTGCGCGAACGTCGAACCGGCTTTTGCAAGCGACAATCTGACGGCGTCATCGCGCAGCATATTTTATTTCGTCCTGGATCTCCGACGGGAACTGAAATTTTGGAGTGCTGTGTATTGAGAACTCCGGGAAATTTCATCTTTTATGCTATTTGTATTTTAGTAGTGGCAGTATATTGGTTGGCAGAAAAAAAAAGTTAAAGAATTACTAACTTTGGAAATTATTTGAATTTGACGCGAGTTAAAGTGACGAAATCAATTATGGACTATGGATTGTTGCAGTTGAGTGAAATTAATCGCCCAACTGATTGTAATTTGCTATGATCGATGGATTTCATTAGTGAAATGACCTTTTGAAATGAAATGTATTAGAAGCTATTTTGACATTTATTATTAAAATTCTTCGGATCTTTCGGTAAGAGGCCCTCCTTTGCTGAAACCGCACTCAAGTCGCCACATTACACGCCCGTACATGATAACGTTGAAAACGCGAATTTGACATAAGCCACATTGAACTACGTATAAGCTCATTCAACGCATTTCCCGCCAGTTCATTCACAGAGTCATTCGGCAATAACACACGAATGCCTTCTCGCATCCTATCATTTTAATCGGCAGAATGTTCGTCTGCAGGGATGTGGGGGAAAAGGGTGGAAGATGGGAGGTGGGTGGATGGCAGTAATAAACGGCCTGTCGGAAATGCCTGAACGGAGCTGTTGCCGTGTGTGGCGCATACGTAGGCGGCATTGTTGCGCGAGCGGGCGGGCGGGCGGCCGCGGGGGAGATCAGCCTGGATTTCCAGAGGCTCCAAGTCGTCGGCTTGGCTACAAATTACCGGGGGCTCGCCTTTCCGCCGAGAGAGAAAATTGCAGTCGATTCCGCGCGTCTTTGCCTCAGCCCTTGTCGTCGATACGCCGCTCTGTAAAAGGGAAAAGCAAAGAGAGAAAACGAAGGAGGAAGCCTGAAAAGACAAGAAATGAGAAAGAAAACGCGCCAAACACACATACACGCGCGCGCGCGCTACGCGATACCCGCTGCGAAGGAGAGACGCAATCTGACCGAGCTTCCCGCTCTGAGAGGGAGAGAGAAGAGGTACAAAGGAGCGCAAACTACCGCGCGGAAAGCTGTGGAGGCTATATTGTCGGGGACAGCGAGGTTTTTGCTCGCCCCGGGCGCTTTTTCCGCTCTCGCTAGAGCGAGACCGCGTATATACGGCGGATCCCGCAAGGCCGGACGACCTGGGTGATAATGGAATCTGCTTTTTCGGGACATACAGGCTAGTGGCTCTCTTCCAGATTTTTGGCGCTGCCCAGTTTTTATAAAATCATAAAATATTCGCCTTTTTTTCAACAGAGATACCGGCTGTCCTGTTTTTTTTTTTTTTTTGACTTATCTCTGGCTTTGAGAAATTGGATCTTTTTTTTTAAAAAAAAGTGAACGGATAGTTTCAAATTGATATTGTTCACTTTCTGAACGAAATGGTATTTAATAAATATATCTAATCTTTATATTTAAATATGTATTATTTTAATACTAATTCAGCATTGTAATTTAAATAAATGTCAAAGGCTTAATTTAAAGAGCCATTTTATGTTTGTCATGAAAAAAAGATTTTATATCGAAAGAGATTTTTTTATTTATTCTTAATAAATAATTACTTTATATAATTATCTAACTTCTAACCAAATTAAATGATGTGCCATTATATCATAAATTTAATTAGATTAGATTGTATATAAAAGTTTTTATGTATTCTGGTACGAAAGTTCGTTTGAAGAAGAAATAAATTATTTTTCATTGACAGTCAATAATAAAACATTTGCGTGGTTTAATTAAATTTAGCCCTCAGTAATTAGAAAAGCGAAATTAATTTTCATAATTTTCCAGATTACTTGATCTATTTTCCTCTTTCCTTTATCCTGACAATTTTAACATTTTAATAATCAAATACTCCTGCGAAAAAAGTAAGAATGACGTCTTTATTAAAAAAGAAGACTTTACACGACTAACAAGAGATAAACTTCTAATTTATTAATGAAACTTTGGATAATGAAGGTCCATTACTTGTACTCTCGTAAAGAACACGCGAACAAACTTACAGGATCCGAAGTTGCTCCGACTCGAGTGAACATCGATCTTCGGGTAAATAACGCGAAGTCAAGAGGCTCGATATATGCCGCAAAAAAATGAACGTCACGTATAGTTCAGTAAATTTTGAGCCATTTTTTTCTTCTTTAGTGAGCATTATCATAAATCATTCTCAGCCGAATTTCTGTGCATGCTGATATACTCGCCAAGATGTATACCAAGGGGGTATAATTTACTTATACGTCGGATTATTTTAAGGATATTACAGTATTATGGGTAAGTAAGCCGCCTGGAAAAAATCATTCTTTTCGTCAAAAGTGGGCAATAAATTTATTTAAAGCCTATATAACAATCGTCCGTAACATTTTATAATTCATTATTCTTTTTCGTAAACTGGGTATGTTCAAAGATAAGCGTTTTACATCACCAACGCCCAGAAAATATGATCAGCACAGAGGTATCAGAGGCGCGATAAATCATCGGAAATAGAAAATACTCTATTAACTCGGGGCGTTGATAGATTTCATCCCATATTAAGCTCATCTCTCCATTAACTTCATCACCTGAAGTATTACGACTCCAATTCATCCAACGATATGTCTGTTAAATATCTTGGAAACGCGCAATTTCATACTTCAAATGACAACTCCAGCGTCATCATAAAAAAGAAAACTAGCTCTCCGATAGCAAACAATCATTTGACATGGGCGACCTGACGAGGCAAGTGCAAAAAAACGAGGAGGCTTTGATCATTTCTGATCTACGGACATTCAATCAAGCTATAACAATTAGCCCAGGCATTTCTCAAAGCCCGTATATCCCATCAGGTGCCGTTACGCCCGAGCGATCTTCACAAAACGACGAAGAGCCAGGGGGAGGAGGGGCTGCGTGATGGGCACGGGGACGTCCCAGGCTATCCAGCCGACTTCCGCCAATTAATACCGGACGTACACGCTAATCGGACCCAAGCGTCGTTCGAGCCCTTTCAGCTACTGACGGTACTACAAAGCTACTGACAGTAAAATAGCTATCTAGTCCTGAATTTAACTTTGTATATACATTCGTTGGCGTTTAAAAAGTAATACATAAATATAATAAGTAATGTACATAGACGCACTTGCTAATCGCATAAAGAATGATTAAACGAACAAGTGAAAAGCTCTCTCTTTCTCTCTCCTCTTACAACGCCCGTGTGCTAATCCTGTGGAAAGGCCCACACAGATCCGCGTCCGTGCAATTTACGCCTAGAATAGAAGCGTCGATTCGAACGGACGGGCCGAGTCTCGGGGATGTCGGCTTTTTCGCGGCGCGTTATCAACGGGTCAGGGGGCCGTTTCAAAGAACTCTCGAGCGCTGCATGACGTCGCGCCGATATCGCTTGGTTGATTATAGTGGGGGTGGGGGGGGGCGAGAGCCGTTATGGATCACCCGCCGAGAACTGCAGCGAGGAGAGGATGGATGGAGGGAGCTTGCAAGCTCGGCAAACCGGCCCAATTGAGAGCCGGTGACTCGGACCAGGGGGGAGGAATCGCGGGGTGAGCTGGTACGGGGGATATATGCTTCGATCGGGCCGACACCTTTGCTGTGTACTTGCGCTCGCGCGTACTAATGAAAGAGGCCCCCGCGCGCTCGCGCGCGGATTGGCTATTGACGGGCGTGAAAAATCGTTTGCCCGGCCTTTTCGAGCCTCGACTTGATTCCTTTGTGCCGCGGCTCTCGACTGAGACGTTTTAATGAAATCGATGAATTGCTCGTTAGCTTCGAATCACGGGCCGAGAGCTGGAAAAAAATATTTCGATTGCTTCTCGTCGTGTTTGAGCGCGCCACCTGCTGCTGTATGCTATAGAAGCGACGAATTTTTTAACGAGATCAGAGCTTTTACCAGAGGCACACTTTTCGTTATTCAGATAGCGGAGGATTCAGACTGCTGAGCCGAGCTGGCCTTCTATTGCTGAGCAGTTAACCCAAATAAGTAAACAATTTTAATTAGGATTATTTGAATGAAAAATGAAATCGAGTGCTTTCTTAATAATTAATCCTGCAATATGTTTGCGATACTTTTGAAATCTTTTGATTTGATGTTGGAAGTTTATCAAATCTAGATGTCAATTTTTTTATTGACATTTAGTTACATAATGATTTCTCGAAAATTGTGTATTTATGTAATGATTATTCAATTCGTACAATGTAATTATAAAATCGATTATGTATATATTTAAACGAGAATTAAATTGTTATTTCATGCCGAATAAATGGTTTGTTTGGAAAAAGAAACATTTTCGGTAATTAATTCGCTCGAAAATAATTACAGCTCGGCCGTCGTATGCCCGATAATTAAAAGCTCAGCGAGTCGAACAACGAGAGAAAAAAAATCAAGCTTACGGAGAATCGCTATAAATAAAATACAACTTGGTATTGCCGAGATTGGGATTCGGTTCATTGTCTGTGTGTGTATGTGTATGCGCGCCTCTTCTCGTTCATTATACGATGAAAAGTTCGATAAACAACGACGACAAACATGGACTAAAATCAACAGACATTTCTGTCGAGTTGCCGGAAATATGCACGAGCAAAAGAAGAATTTCGTTGCAAGTGCGTCCTCGATCAGGTTTAGTTTTTTTTCATGGATAAAAGAAACAAGGAATGGATAAAATACAAAAAAAAAAAATTGCATACTGGAAGTGGTAGACTTTACGCGTACGTCTTGAATGCTTAGTTAGCAACAATACGAATCCATAGACCTACTTCAAGTTTGCTCGTTACAGAGATTGTCGTTATTGAGATTTCGAGGGGAACAAACGAGATGAGGAAAATGAGCTAAAAGTATGCTGTTTAAATGATATTTTGTCACTTAATTCTGTGATAAGTTTTTAAAAAAGTCTTGCTATATTTTAAATTAATTTATTTTTCTGTTTTAGATATTGTACAACTGAATTAATGCTATTTTCTTTTTTATTTTAGGCTTGGGTCACGATCAGTAATAAAATAGAAGTGGCTCGCTCAGTCACCTGTCGACTTCGTAATCCACAAGTCATGGATTTAAGCACGGCGTTTATTGGCTGAGTCATGGACATAAGCCCTCACATGCCGAAATAAGCCTAAGCAAATGTCAAAAAGCTTGAAATCAAAATCTGTAATCGAAAGTCAGATCTGATACCTAATAATTTTTTTTAAGTATGCTTTGATTAATAAAATACTTTTTACTTAAAATCTTTAAGTGTTTTTTTCTAAAACCTCCATGTAAGCGATGATTAAATATTGATTCTCTATCTTATTTTAGCATATTTTATGTACTGAGAAAATAAGATCGAAACCATAGACTTAACTTTTGATGTATGCCAAAAGTTTCTACAAACTTTTTTTTATATTAGATAAAATATGCATTGAATCGGAATTACTTGATATTTGAAAAACGTTGCGTATACACTATTTTTACGTTTCATGTATTATTGTTGCTTATACATTATGAAAAAATATTCATTTTTCACAAAAGAAGACGATTACATACAGTTTTCGTCTCGAGCTATACTGCTTCGTTTTGAAAATTCTGCATTACAAATTTTTCAATTGCTAATTACATTTACAGATCACAAAAAAAGTAATCCGTAAATATATAAAAAAAGCATAAAATATCCAAACACAGAAAAAAGGGTTAGGTAACTTGAGAAAAATCTCGTTGTTTGTAGAGTCGAGTAGCAAAGAAAACAAGAAATCGGAGAACGAAAATCGGATAAGCCAGAAAGAAAAAGATTGCTTTTCGTGTTAACTCTAGAGAAGAATATTGGGCCTTTGCTGAGGCCAATAACAGAAATAGGGTCCTTTTTTAAATAGCAATCAAAAAGCTGTTTCAAATAATATATATAACTCTATTTTATTCCAAATGGAATATCTGTGGCTCTTTTTTTAAATAACATTATTTGCGAACACATTGACTTTTCTGAAACAACAATACGCAAGAAAACGAGAAAAATTATTTTTCCCCACCAATTCGAAGTCACAAGCTTATTTCAAACAACAGTGTGAAAGAAATGAATGTTCTTTCGTTTCTGGAATGTATAAGTTAATAGCAAATAAGTAAAGTAAAGTCAAAAACCAAGTATTTAACATTTCTTTGTAATTTCATTGGCCACGCAATCTCCGTGTAAAAAACCATTACTTTTTTTATCGCTCTTTACTATTCATTATATTACACTTATAATAATAAATTTCTCAGATAATATTTTTTTTAAAACTATTTTATGTTTCAAAAAAATTAAAAAAAAAACTTTTCTCATTTACCGCGGCGTTCATTTTACGTAATTTGTTATTCATGCATTATGGAAAACTAATTATTGTGATTAAATAATCAATCTGCGGAGTATAATAGCTCGGTTACATAAAAACTTCGGGGGGAGAAAACCTAATATCGCGCGATCGAGGCGCACGCGGCTAACGAACCAGCCCACCGAATAATAAGTTAGCCGTCGAAGCATGAGTAATCGGAGGGCCGATGAAACGATTTTCGTAAATGAATATAGCCGAGCGACATGAAACGAAATCTCATTACTAAAACAATCATAAGCGCGTGCTGGGCCTAGGATTTAAAATCAGCGCCATTTTCCTAAATCTAATTTTAATTAAAGCGCCGGACGCCCGGCGGAATTTAATCTCGGCCCTACTGGTCCGGCCGGACTGACGCCCGGTCACACCATGTACTTCCCCCGGCGAAATCCATCACTCACGGCATGGCGAGAGGGGACAAGCGAGCCTCTCTGCCTCGCCGATCGGGCAATATAGACGAGGAAGAGCTGGATACTGGAGAGCTCGGGAAAGAAGCGTGAAAAATCAAGTGCCGAGAAGGAAGGGGCAAATGTTGGCCGTGATCGTAAATTAATGTCGCAGAATTGGCGAACATGCCGAGTTTCTGTATGAGCTTGCATCGATTTGTAATTGTGGTCAACCGGTTATTTAGTGAGGCTTCCAGATTACTTGGACAACAATTACAGGACTTGTGAAAGAATATTTAAATTTAGCTGCAAACTTCCGTGTTTTTTAATAAAACGTTTTATATAAGATCGATTATCGATCTATCGATCATTAAATCGACCGTTCCAACGAAAATTTCATGCCTTCTTTTTACTTTGAAATTAATATTTTCTCTTAGGCACGATATTTTAGTTGATTGCAACGTTAATTGCTTTCATTAGTATTAACGTAATTAATGCACAAATCCTCCAATTGGTAAAACTTTAATAAAAATTTTTACTTCTTCTTTATTCAGATTAATTTTATCTCGAACGGACCTGTGTTCTACTAATTTCTTAAGGAAGCTCGATAACGTCGTAAGCATTCTCGTGTTGTATTTCTTATTATTATCCTGCCTGCTGTGCAAACGTAATCCCAATAATTACGCGAAGATTAAATTTTGCTGGTATTTAAGCAATTTCTATTCGGTTTCCCTCGAGTTATTTTTATAACCGGCAACGAGAGAAAAATGTGGCTTTCTTAATGAGAACGCATAAATTAATTATTAAGCCGGTACAATTTTTCCGCGCAACTATATTTTATTCTATAAACCCTTTTTCTTTTTTGCCCCGCTACAGCGGCGTTACTTTATTTTTCTTTTTATCAGGCGAAATTACAACGCTCGCAAGTAACCTAATTAAATAGCGTTTTAAAACAGATACACGCGAATGTTTTCAAATTTCAAGCACGTACCGTTGGCCCACGGATTCACATGATAATATATATAAAAAACCATATTTTTAGCGAAGCTCAGCCAAGGCTTACGATCTTCATAACTCACGCGGCCAGTAAAATTCAAAAGTGCATAAACTTCTTGAGTTTCCGGTCAATAAAAAAGCTCTTTTTCTTATTTTAAAAACTTACTGCTTTCGGTTTGCGGTGTAATGCACGCTAGACAGTGCTCGTCCTACAAATCATTGTAAACTTTAAAGGAGCAATTTAGCAAGAGAAAAAAAATCTCACAACCGTCGTATCCAAAACAACAGCCGCTTTTTTCTTTCATCATCCATCTCGACGTCTATGACTGTTCATATAAATTCATCCCCGGAATTCCGTAGAGTGAGATTATTAAATTTCCCTCCCAATTAAAGTTCGCCGGAGATTCAAGTAAGTGGAGCTAGAAATGGAGAGAGAAGGTTATAGAGACGAAAGCCAAGTTAGGTCGGTATGTCCGGCGAATGGGATAGTCGTGCGCGTTCAATCAAAGCCGTCCGTGGAGTCCGAGGATTGCGCAATCGTCCCAGCCCCAAATTCGAAATAAAGAGCGTATCGTTTCTCGCGCCGGCGTCCCTCTCGTCCCCTCGGCCGCATCCGTACATCATCGAGTCTCATCCACCACGTCGCTGTAGACTAAACTAATTACTCACCTGCAAGTGGATCTGAGCCCATCCCGTCTTCCTACCCCCCTTCAGCTTTCCCTCGCGACATTGTCGGAGAGCCGGGACTCTCTGCGGGGCGTCACACCGAAGCTCCCAGCCACTTTGCCGGAAAATGCGCCACGAGCTTTTCTCTCACCCCCCCCCCCTTCGCCGCCTGCTTTGCCGAAGGTCGTTTTTTCTCGTGGCCTGATGCTGCTGCCCTACTGTTTCTACCGGCTTGATGTCGCTGACATACTAGGAGAAGACGCTCGGGACAAATTGCATTTTCGCGCATCTTTTAGCGTTGCTATACAAACTTTCAACCTGCTTTCTGATTTCTTTAGCGCATCAGGCTGTCTCATTTGTTGATTTTTTTTTATATTTTCTACTTAATCTAGCAAGTTTTGTTTGAGAAATCATTAATTTTATCTTAAAGTACCGATTTTACTCGTATATAAAAATATTATTATTACCTCGACTTTTGCAGCTCCAAAATTCCGTGCTAGCCTTTGCCGAAAGCGTGGTGAACTATGGGGAACTGGTGTCACACTTAACACATAACACACACGTCGCACATGAAATATCTTGACATATAAACATATATCTAATTGCGATCGAGAGATATTGTTGTTTGGCGTGCACAAGAGATAGAGAGGGGGAGGGGGGAAGAAGAGCAAAACAATAGCAGCAGCACGCAATTCACTTTAGTCGTCTCAAGGGCTGCGTAGACGGATTATCGCTGTGGACGTCGTTTGAATTGGCACGAAATTTACACAGAGCCCGCGCGCACTGCTACTCTCACAAGGAGACGATCACTTACACGTGCCGCGAGACACTTTGTCGTCGAAACACTCCTTCATCCAGGCTAGAGAGAGAGAGAGAGGGAGACTTGCCATAGCTCGACGCCAGTGGAGGGTGTTCTCGGTCGTTAGTCCTCCCCCTACGTGGCTTGTCACGGCTCTCGGCAAGGCCAGACTCTCCGCTTATCGATGTGGCCTGTCGATCATCCTCCGAGTGGAGCACATCTTCCGGCAGGCAAGTCTATACTTTATTCAAGGGGAGCGCTCGGGCTGCACTTTGCCGCTGAGCCTCATTTTCGTCGGCGCTTTCCCATGACGAGCTGCTGCTGCGCTGGCGGCGATGCGCGCGCTTCTTCGGACTATATCGAGAGCCGCGTATTTTTAGAGGATAAATCGCTGGCGTTACTCTTCGCGAATTGAAACTGCCGCCTGGAGATATTTTCGAAGCTGCCCCCGCCGGCTGTACGACGCGCAGCTCTTAAGTGATGCGCCGGTTACCCGATGACCTCGAGGGAAGTGCCGAAGAGAGCGGGATGCTACTGCTGCAGGTGTTGCTCCAGCTCGCGGAAGTGCCAACTGCCTTCATGCTTCTTTCCTCTCTGCCTGCAAGAAATTCGGACAAATATTTGCTGGGCTCTTGCAGAGCGTTTCGTTTGCTGTTGTTAACGTTATTAACCGGTTTACGCAAATTTATTTATCTTTTTTGTTCGTTATCCGAAAATGAAAGACTTGTTATATACCCTTTGAAATTTACTTTTTAGCGGACGATTAAAGAGATTGTTATTTTATTGTTTCATATCTTTTATATTTATTGAATTGAATTTTTTTATTGTAAAGTTTTATAAACTTGCATTTATTGTATTAAAATGAAATTTTAAATATGTGTTTTGTGATACAAAGAATAATAATATTAAAGCTTTATGATTGTCATGGAAAAATTGATTTTTATACATTTATAAGTTCATGTTGATAACCAGTTAGGTTTGAGATATTTTAAGAATTAGATTGTTTTATTTATAAGTTGTTTGTTCTATAATGTTGTAAAGAAAAATATCGGACATAGAAATAACTTTAAAAGAACAATTTCTTTGACAAATTGTAATGGACTATCTTTATCTATATTTAATGTTGTTCTTAATAATTGTATGTAATAATGTTACATTAGTCGAATACCATTTAAAAACTCAAATTTCACATTTTTGAAAAACTTTTTCAGCTTCATTTACTATATTTACTCCCGAAATTGAAAGAGAAAAAATGGAAATGAAACGGAGCAAAAAATGTAAACTTGTAAAAAATTTTAATGTTTATTCCATATCCTCAGAGCTAATGAAACTACCGAGAAATGTTCAAAATGCAAAAAATATTTAACATTTTCATTAAACATATAACTATTTTCATGCTAATCAAACGAAAAAAAAAACTTAAATTGCAAAGTCTTTGATCTCAGTTAACCACCTGATGGTGCGAATGAAAAATTTAAATTGTAAATCCGATAAATTTCTTCTTCAAAATGTCGTTTGTACAAGGGTCTCATGAATTTAAATGCACTTTTAAATACAAACGTGGCAAAAGACTTCGGGTTGCTTTCATAAAAATCTGAATTCACCTCTGCAATTTGTCGGCTAAAATAATAACATTTTATAATATAATGCCTGGCTCCTGCTTTATCTAACTTTATTATTTCAAATTACTATCCTAACATAAAATTAAGTTCTTTAATTTTTTTTTAACTTATACCGCTCGCTTTACTTTTGCATTAGTTCGATCTATTTTTGTTCGTACAAATAGCTCTATATTGAACAGAAAAATGTGTCGAGAATATTGTCCAAATCAAAACAAAGATTATCACTCTGAAGCTTCAATGATCTGCTAATCACGTCGCTACGTGTGTACATATTTCCCTTATTTGGTGTACCGACGATCCATTAAAATATAAGAACAGTGACACATCTCGATAACACTCAACATCAGCAAGGTCGCTTTATAGGGAGTAAAAACGCCCCAGTCGCTTTCATCACAAACCCTTGTTATCTCACAATCAACAATACAACAAAAAAGACATCCATTATCATCGACTTAGAACTCGATATTTATTATTGAGACTACAACAATGGCTGCGTCAATACGAGGATATAAACATAAAAGACAAGGAAAACTAAACCCCCAAGACTAGTTATATGCTCTCACAAAATGCGTCACTTTAAGTATGTTTACCCACAGAACCGGAGATTTTCGAAAATTTGCGAAAAAGCACGAACTTTCTTTTCTTTTTCCTTTTATTCCGCGGTAAAATTATCTAACGGCACCTTTCGACTTTTATACTCTCCACACGCCTAACGCAGGCTGTTTGCTACCTCGCGCGCGCGCCTTGTCGTCACGAGAAAACCAATAATGAAGCACTGCTATAGGGGGAAGTCAAATGGCCCGCAGTCATTTGGAGAAAGCCATCTGCTCGAGCCCTTATCTCGGCTTTTTCCTCCCCCCCCCCCTGGCTCGCCCAGTCATTTTTTTTTCCTTGCCGTCGAATATCTGACTTTCTGATGTCATTCACTTCATTGTCCCGAGCGATATGGTTTCTTACGAGAGAGAGCTGCTCCTTTTTGCCGACTTAATTACTGATATACGCTCGCGAGTGAAGAAAGCCGCGCGGAGCTTGGAAGCCGAGAGAGAGAGAGAGAGAGAGAGAGAGAGAGAGAGAGAGAGAGAGCTTGTTGAGGATTCTGATTACACAGGGGCCTCGCGGTGTATTAAAGTAATTACTTTAATGCGCATCGGCTCTATTCTATTTTCTCCTTTTCTCCTGTGGTTTCTCGACTGGAAAGCTCGAATATGAAATTTTGTAAGGCGTCGGCGGGCGATAGTTTGAACGAAATGGAATCGATTGAAAAATTATTAAACGTCGCGAGAGCGGAAAAGTTTAATTCAATGCAAACTGCGCGAAAGCGAGAGGCGCTTGAAAGATTGATATGTTCAATAAAAGTTGAACAAAGCGATTTAATTTAGCGCCGTATAATTATATATGCTGCGGCGGAATAACTTTTTTTCTCTCCCATACGTCCGGAAACTGATAATCAAAGCCCGAGCAACAAGCCGAGCTTTCGTAATTTATCATTGAAACATTGATGAAACGAGCGTTCGTTTACAAGAGTTCGCTTTAATCCACCTCTCACGGGCCGAAACGTATCACGTGCCCAAGCCTAGGCTGGAAAAATATTTTCCAAAACTTCGCTTCCTCGCTGGCCCAGCTGGCATATATATATATACGATCTCAAAACTTTCCAACGGCTATCCAAGCGGCCCCCCCCGTCTGGCTTAATGAAATTATTACTCGCAACCTACCTCGGCACGCCGTCGCTTTAGCGAGGCGTAATTAAAATCCAGCGATAACGTACGGCCGTCGTGCATGCAAGACAGCATTAAAGCTGTATAACGCGGCGTTTTACGCCTCAGTCCTCGGTATACGCGCCTTCGATTTTTAATCTGCCCCGCTCACGAGACACACTGGCGTTACCAGCGCAACAAGCTCCCGCCGAAATCCATTAATAATTGGATGTATATATTCCGGGCGGCCAAAAGAGAAAGAGGCCGCATCGGCCAACGGCGTGCAATAATCGAAATTCACCGAGTAGTCTCCGCGTGCCCCGGCCCTCTGGCCGTTCAGCTCTGATTTACCGCTTTTGTTTGACTTCCTTCCTCCTCCTCCTTTTTTTTTATTTCGAAGTTTTCTTTTTTTCTTTCTCTCTCTTTCTCTTTATCAGCTCTTATTGTCGCTAGAGCCGTTTTTTAACGGCCGGATGATATTAATCGTTTGTGAAGCTTTGCTACTCGAATCGTTGATTAGTCGAACTGTTCACTTTCCATTAGAGTTCCGCGTGTTTTGTGCGCTATAATTGAGCGGAAAAATATGAATGAAAATAAAGGACGTAAAATAAATACGCCGTGCAAGCTCAGTTGAATGAGCGAATACGTATGTACGAAGGAATAATTGAAACAGTTTTAGTTGAGCGCGCAATTGTGAATACTTTTACGTCTTTTTTTTAATTAAAGTTCCAATTCAAAGTTAATAATTGATTAAAAGTTTTATAACAAAATGGAGAAAATGTTTTTCACTTTCGTAATGGACAAACTCCCGTTGGAAAAGAGGACTGCTGAAAACCGTGTTTTCGTTGAAAAAAAAAAATGTTCTTTACGTAAGTAGTTAAGGTCATTATTTGTTGGACTACGCGAACTTACGCGTCGAGGTCCGGGATGGGCTTAGGCGGCTTTGCAATCCACGCAGATCGTGGATTCAAGCTCGGACTCCGGCAGCCGAGTCGTTGCCCAAGCCCCAAAATACGCACAAACTAAAATTAGCCATTATTTACTTTTCGCGTATCCCTCTTTAAGTAGGTATATTACAATCATTAGTAAATCTAAAAAAGAGATCTGAAAAACTGAACTCTAGTAGCAAACTATAAAAAAAAAGAAAAATACATAATTGTACCTACAATTTTAAGAAAGTCATCCAAAAACAAAAGAGAAGTCGGCGACATAAGGCTTATCCGCGTGAGAAACGTAAAGCCGAAATCAATATGAGAGCATAAAAATAACTTGGCGCCGCCGTATACCTATTCCTCGTGCGTTCCCATGTCGCGGCAATCGATATTGAGTAAATGAAAAAAGCCTTATTCCAAAGCGTAAAAGAAAAGACGACTCGATAGTCAATCGCACAAAGCGGGCTAATGCAGAAACGCGAATAGGAGAATTGCACGGCTCGTATTATGATTCAACTGTTGAGTCAGACCGACACCAACTTCGTTTCAGGAAGGTGTTGATTTGCTTCAAGTCTACCGTCTTTTTCTTCATATAACCGCTAGTCACCGAGTATGCGGAGAGAGAGAGAGAGAGAGAGAGAGAGAGAGAGAGAGAGAGATGGAGATGCTGTACGGAAATTGGCCGGTTAACGCGTAGATATTGGAATTGAGGATAAGTTTCCGGAGCTCCGAGGCAAGCTTCCTGACTGGATGAGAGATGCGCCGCAATGCGGGCGACTGTGATTAGTCCTGCATGAGGGCGCGCTAATTGTTTGCTGGAAACGCGAAAATTGATTGTTCCTTTTGTCGTGGTCTCCGCCCCCCTTGATATCCCATCCCCGCTCTGTGTTTGTGTACGTATATTTCTGAATGATTAACTCGGGGCTATTTATAACTGGAAAAGTTTCTCTTAATTATTACGTGATAATTAGTTGACTGTAATAAAGCCAGAGAGACAGATAAATCGCGGGCAGTCCACTTCTGCTAAATGAAATTTCAACTAGAATTTAATGCTTAACTTCATTCGACAAACTAAGTTTCAAGTGCTTTAAATTGCGATAACGATTGGAACACACTCCACTATGCAAATTTCGAATTTCATGAAAATCAAAATGTGATTGGTTTCAAATGTCTGCATCGATCTACACCTGCCAACTTGACAAATTAATTTTACTTGAATCTAAAATATATGATTTTGTATTTTTTGTTGTTTTTTTTAACAATAACCGATATAAATTTTATTTGAAATTGCTGCTTTTTGAAGAGCTGCATTAAAATTGTAAATTGTCTATCGGTCAAATCGTTAAAAAGCTTAAAAACGTTACTCATTTACGATTTCAATTTTCCTAAAAGCTTTCACGCTACTAAGTGGTGTCGGTATGGAATTGCTGAAAATTGCAAAAATTTTGATGGAGCTCTATGACTAGGATGGTATCGTAACCTACCCTTACAATTTACGGCTGTGCGGAACCTTTTCCTTATGACTTTCAGCTTTTCATAAACTTTACTTCATGAAGGATACAACTGCCGAATCGTAAAATAAACAAGACAGGAACACGTGGCAAGTTTGAAGAACCATAGTTCATACGACTTGATGCGATACATAAGACGAACGTATCGATATTGACGTCCTCAAATTCAGAGCTCAATTCCGTTAGGTATTTCTAAATGAGATTAACCACAAGCTACGAAGTTTAATTCTAAAATCCGCAACAACGACCATTACCAAATTGACTCAACGCTGTATTGATTATCAGTAAAGCTCGAGTGACAATGTTCGCCACGAAGGTACAGCAACCTCTCGACTGTAGAGTATCGGGTACAAGCTGAGAGCCATGTTCGCGCGCGAGGCTGTCCATTACTCTGTAGGCGACAAAAGGAGCAACGCGCTCCAGAACAGCCGGGCCGGACCGTCAACGAGCCGCTAACGACGGGCCTGAAAACGAGGACGATGGATTTGGCGGTTATAGCGACGCGGAGCCCCAGAAAACGTCGATCGCGCGAACTTTGCCGCGATATTGGCGCCTAGATAGCCTCCCCAGAGTCGAAGAAGACGCCGGGGCTTATCGCGCCAGCCCCTCCGCCGCCACATCCCGCCACTTTCTCCCGCTCATGACTGACGTTCTATGCTATTTGACTCGACATGGCCCTCGGACTCTTTCCTCTTGATTTTTCTGTTCTCCAACGCTTCGCTTACCAAGACTTTTTGCACGGCTCTTTGCTCCGGGAAAATGGAAGCTTTTAAACTTAAGTTCGAATGGCTTCGGAATCGCTTTGCGTCGCGTCTCCTCGTTTATTCCTCGAATCGTAATTATGTTTAATTAGCGAGATTTTCAAGAAGACTTCCGGCTTTCGTGCGGTCGATTGGTGGGTGAATGCACTATTTACATGCTTTTGAGATTTTAAACTCAATTACTTGGAATATGGCAGTCTATTTCGATGAAATATTTAAATATAAAGCAAATTTAGCTTTTCCGTGCTATTCCCTTACTTTTGAACTACTGATTTGAATAAATGGTTATTGGATATCTTTCAAAGTAGAATTTAGTAAAGATTACGCAGTTGATTGGCAAAAATCTTATAGTTATAGACTAAGAATCGCGAAAAAAACTAAATTTTATTATGGAGCAGAAATAGAGCGATTTCTTTTAGGAGTAAAGTAACTCCAAACTGTGAGAAAGTAAAAATCGATACAGCTCTTTTCTTCATTTTGTTTTTTTTTTTTTTTTTTATCGAGATCGAACCACCCACAGTTTTGTAATTTGTCCATAAATGCGAATCTATTGTTATTGAGCTGAACAAATAACCGTACCAAACAAAAAAGGATGTGCACCAACACATCGAAATATTCCATTTATAGAATCCCATATACTTGAACAGATAAACTGTAAACGGTTCGATTGGCTTCAGTGTCAAATAACTATATAAATTAAAAAGTTTCTTTTTAAAACTTACGACATTTTTTCTCACTCACTGAGTATCTCAAAGTTTGATAATTCATCATACGATAAAAATTTAAAGCAACTTTAATATAGTTCTTATTCTGAAATTAATTACCGGTTATTAATTAAATTTTATTGATCCCTCATAAAGACGTACTTGTAATGTTGAAATTTAACGGTATTTAAAAATTAATACATGTAGGATATAAAGGGTATAAGTATAATTGAATTAAAATCAAAACTTGTAATACAGTTATCAATATCAAATTACGTTGGCGTTCTATTCATGAATTTAAGTGACTTACGTGTTTACAAAAATGATAAAAATGCATTTCATAGAATCTAGTGCAATAATGCTTTTAGATTATAATGAGATCATAAAGTTTGCCGTTTTTAAACAGTTTAAACTTCATTTAGTCACGCAACAAGATAAAACTGCCAACAAAAATGAATGCGGATGTCATAGTTCATGGAAACTCAATTGTCAGTCAATCGTGTGCTCTTTTGTTTTTTAGGCTGTAATAACACGAATATTCCGCGATATTCGAAGTTAATATCTGCGTTTTCAATTATTTGTAGTAGCAGTATGCTATATATGCAGAATGACATTGTATTTCAAAGTCTATAAAAACGGTCGAACTTATTGTCGAGTATTACTGCACTTTTGTGATTTTATCGTTTTCATTTTCTTTTAATTTTAATTTTAGAATAATTTAAATAAGTGAAATGCTCGGATAATTATTAAATTCGAAATGAAAACATTGAAATAATTTATACACATATTTATGTTGCATTTTAAAAGAATCCCGTTTGAAGTGAATTATTTATAGTACGCTGGTTGGGTGCCGAGGAATAAAGTACATGAAAATGTTATCATTTGTAATTATTTCATTATATCCAAATATTATTTTATCAACGACTTGGAACTTAAAATTCTTTGAGACAATAATAAACAAGATGACTTGTTGCACAATTTGACATTCGGCATTTATAGCGAGCCAAGACGTCCAGATATAAAAAAAAATATTTCACTTATTCACGCACATTAAGAACAAGACTTTACTGTACAAGCATAACCTGTCCAAGAAAATAAAAAAAAACCTCAGCGACCAAACTCTCCATATTTCGTGACCCGTAAACACGATAGGGAATAATAAAGCCGTCAAGCGCGGCGAAGTCGAAAAAAAAGCTCATAATATTCCGGAGCGATCGGGCCGACTGAATTATGCATCACAAAAGTAACAGCCTACTCGGAGATCCTCCTCTCGCTCGCTCTTTTCAAAATAAAAGCCTTAAAATAGACGCTAACTCACCGTGGGACTACTGGATCATCCGAAGACGCGTTCTCGGTAGCGTATAGAGACAAACATTCAGCCTAAAGCAGTCGCGCCTGCAAGGGTCTATACTCCATAGGTCATAGGGTCCGCAAGTTGCTCGAATCCCACCACATCCGGCATATTTTGATTAGACAGGAATAGAGAGAGAGAGAGAGAGAGAGAGAGAGAGAGAGAGAGAGAGAGAAGGAAGGGGGCGCTGAGACGCCGGGGATCGCGCACTGCAACCGGCACTCGTTTATTCCTCACTCGCGCGTTTCCGGAAAAGCGTCCCGAGACCTTCGCTGCGGTGCAGGGGGACGTGCGTCCGCTTGGCCGTCGGCACGTCAACTGAGAGAGCGTTGGCGCCGCCAGCGCCGCGGCAGCTTCCACACCGTTTTCCTCGCGCGCGCCCATATAGCAGTGGAGAGAGAGAGAGAGAGCAGTAGTACGCTCCTGCGCCTCCGCCGGGATACGTCTTATTAGTCGCGTTTCGCCGCTGTTTGCTTTTCACCGCGGCCCACCGACCCTTCCCCTGCCTCGACCCCAAGCCAGATGCCTTCTTCTTCTTCTCCTTAAGCATATTAAAAGACGTATCGGTCGGATTCTTTCAAACCCTCACCTCAAGATTTTCCCCAGTGGTAAACGCTACTTCTGCCTGGAATGGCGAATGTATATTAAAAAATTAATGAAAATACTTCACGAGAAGCTTGAAATTGCAAGTCTTTTGCGCTTTATTAAACCAAATTGTTTGAAATCGTGGTTATCGACCAACAACAAATTAAAAAAGTCGTCAGATTTGAAGTAGCGTTTAATGTTGCAAATATTAATTTATTAAATCTAAAGATAATCTACATTTTAAATTCCACAAGTTAATCCCCCCCCCCGCTTTAATCGCGCTCGCGCTCCCATCCCTTGCGGTCTTAATTCAATTTATTTCCACTGCACGCGAATTTCAGTCGTCCCCTACTCTCTGCCTTGAGCTCTCTCACCTATACGTTCTCGCCCGTATCCGTCATGCTTTTTCTCTTGGCACCGTTGTCCTAGCAGTACTCAATTCTCCCTTTGCAATTCATCATCCCCGATTTAACTTGCTCTTGTTAAATTGCGTTGCTTCTTACATTCATTCTTTTTTTCGTATCATTCAAACAGTGGGAAACTACCAAAATTCGCTTCGAGTTCCATAAATTGCTTTCTTCACAGGCTGAAGATTTAATTTTTCCTTTCATCTTCAACAAATGTACAATTGATTTTACAGTAAATTATAGAATCGGCTAGTGTTGTTGATGCGCTAGTTGATGAAATTTTAACGTCATTCATCTACAATTAATTTTTTCATGCGATACAGTTCGCTGCAAGTAAATGAAAATCTTTTAAAACTCATCTTTTATTACAAGAATCTTTAGTTCTAGTAAAATCATCAAACGATTTACTAAAATTATTCAATCCGAATTTTGACCCCTCATATTGTCTAAAAGACATCGAAGCATTGCAGGCATTGACGTGTCACTTGAAAAAATTCTTCCAGAGTTGAAGTATGCATTTCATTCAAAGTATTCTATATGCAAATTGGAATAGTTTTAGAACGTAGGCACTTGGCAAATTATTCAAACTAGCAGCTCTAAATCTACAACGCTTAAATTGCAAGAGAAATACTGCAAGCATAAATAGATTTACAACTTACTTGAAAATTTACCGCCAACATGCTGGTGCTTGGATGATAACGTTTAACATACTATACATTATAATTGTTAAGATTTCATTCGAAGACTTTGTGCCTTGCTTGGATTTCGGAAATCAAATGCTTGATTTAAGAAAGCGTCCCGTATTTTTAGAACGTAAAACAAATTTATACAAGTTGTAGTATCAAGTATCGTGTTAAAAATTAAATGTATCATCATTAAAATTGATTATTAAAACAAAATGGAGAAAAAGAAAGTCGATAAAGACTTCTTTATCCCGTGCTTGAACGAAATGGCCCATTGAAGCTTTGCTCAAAGCCTTCATAAATGGACAGCGTTTCTTTGCACTTCAGCTTTCGCTACAGTCATAGTCGAATAACACGGACGTATAGTGACCATTACTAGGCCAGAGGCGTAAAACATTTTATAGCCGTTCGTTTGAGACTTAGTATTACTTGATCAGTCAATTTATGTCTTGAATTAGCTATTTACCTTTAATAACTCATTATTTACAAATCTAACGTTACTTTCTTTTGTTTGAAAACATTAAAACGAGAAAAATCTAAATTTCTATACATCTTTACGCTTCCAGTTCATTTACAGATGTGACGTGATTCGGAAAATGATCGTCAAAACGAATGGGCCATCCAAAGTATCGGATGGAAGCGCAACGCTGACAAGAAGCGAAACATTCCAAACGATCCGGTTTAGATGTTCTGTGGGAAGGGGGAAGGGCTGACTTAACGGGCGGCGACTAACGAGCTGTAACCTTATGCAAGAGGGAGGAAACGCAAAACCCAAGCTGGTCCAGTCATAACGAGCGCTAATAATTACGTGGCGCGTAACGTCACGCTCCGAAAGATATTATTAAGCCCGTTACCAAAGTCCCCCGCTCCTCCGCCGCGGCTAATCCGAATTAATCGGTGTTTGTAAATGGATATAGGTGATCGGTTAAACTCCCATCAATGCGCGGAATAGACCTTTAAGGCTTGGCCGTGCTCGATAAGAATTATCTGCGGACTCTTCAGTATTATGTAAAAGACAACGTCGATATAACGCAGCATTATACCTACGTATATTGAGATAAAATTTTGATAAAATTTATTCTTATACTGATTCGTACGAAGAGAGAATAACAAATTTACGTAATCTACACGAAATTTAATTCGAGTTTTCATTCAGAGTACACGCGCTCAATATACTCGCGCGAGCGCAAAATTTTATTGACGTTTCTAAAGTCACGTGAAAGACGCGGAATGAAATTTATTTTGCACGCGCTTGCCCCGACCGACACCCCCTGCCCCCCCCCCCTTCTCTCTACCTCCACCCTATGAAAATTCTGTCGATCCCACGCACTTGGATACGCAGAATAGCGATTATTTTTCAAGCTGCGACTGTCAGGTTTATACTCGCTTTGATCTCGTTGCTCGTGAAAGCCCGGAGCAATCTTGGACCGATCAAAGGACAGTGATTCGCATACGAAATTATCTGCCTTTTTTCCTGACGTTTTATAGATTGCTATTTATTATTACAAATAAAACCTTTTTTCTTAAAAATAAAAAATACATTTTTGGGAGTTTGTAATTGCAGGAACAAAATATAACTTTCCGATAAATCATGCTTGGTTTATCTTTGTCAGGATAAGCGAATAAACAGTAGAAGAGAGTAATGTCTGCGTAGTATAATTATATACAATAAAATAACGTTTTATTTAAAAAAATATATTATTTACATTATATTATGATAGTGTGGGATGAATTTTATCTACTTTGAATGATTTTGTTTACGAAGTGATAATCCACCTTAATCTGTACAATTACAGTTGAAAAGTTTGATTAAGTAAAGTTACGAAAATGTAAGAAAGAAGCTTCAAGAAATCAAGGCTTAACAAGCTCAGATTCTTCAAACTCATTCACAGCCTTAGGCATCCCGAAATTTCTCCAAGTTTCTTCGCGACTATAACTTACCAAGTTTCGTTTGATCGACTCGTCCTCTCACTACAAGGATATTATCCATCTCACGCCGTAAGTTCATTAAAGATTTAACAAAATGCGTCAGTGCGAAACTTGCATTTGGCAAATTACAAGTCTCGATCTAAAAAAGTAAAATCAACAAGCCCGCTAAAAAACATTTTTACAAAAATTAACAGTAATATCAAAAGCGAAAAAAAGAATGTTTAATTAAACAAAATGTTCCGAGGAAACGAACACGGCAAACGTATAAAATAGAAAGAAACCTTATACACTCACTGAACTGAACGCCATTCCGTAGCTGTCACATGCCAGCAGGTCCAAGAAAGTACTGCCTGCCTGCGTAAACAACACGAGAAGCTCTCACAAAGGAGCTATAATGAGTTTAAGAGAAAAAAAAAATGAAAAAGAAAAACGGTTGCCCCGCGGACTTGGCTGCCTACGCATTCGTTCGCGCGCGAAAAAGAAAATGCCGAGGCAGTGCGTAAATTTTCGCGGGAAAATTCGCACTATACCACCAAGCAGTGGAGGGAAGAAAAAGGTGAGAAAACCGGGAGAGAGAGAGGAAGGTGTAAAAAGTTAGCGGCGTAACTCGGCTGTAAGATAAGGAGGGGGAGAAAGTTGCGAGAGTGTACGAACTACTCGGTTGACATTATCTTGGACGAGCCGAGCGGAGAAATGGCACAATTGCAAGCTCTCGCGAAGCTATTCGACACTGGTTTCTCCGCTTTAAATCGGGCTTATCGCTTTTTTTTCTTGCGAGACAAAAAGAGAACGGAGCAATGACACACTCTCTCTCTCTCTCTGTCTCGCGGCTTCTTTTTTTTTGTTGTTCTTCCTTCGTGTCCGATGGAAAAAGCTCGTGCGCGCGGTGCGTTATAAATTAGTGCAATTTACAAGCTGCATGACGCTGTGGGCGCGCTCTGGCAGCGACACGACTTGTTAAAGGGAAAAAAATCTTTATTTCGTGAACTTTGGCTTACGGGCTATTTGTCCCCCTCCAGAGGTACGCGTGATGTATTTGCTCGAGAGTGCGATACTAGATTAACTTAAAAATGTTATTTAGCTTTTGCCGCGAATTGTTTTTTGCGATTATCGTAAAGAGAGAAAAATTGCGAGACGCGGGAATAAATTGATGGCTCTCTGTTTGGTTTGCTAACGAAATTGTAGATATATTTCAACTTCTTCTTTTTTTTTGTATACGTTGGTTTTGAAAATAAATGAACTGTAAGGTTCTTTGTTTTTAGCAGGGTAAGTAAAAATTGAAATTAAAATAGAGGAGAGAGAAAGAAACGAAACAGATGCGCACGGAAAGAAAGGAAATTAGAAAAAGGATCGAGATAAAATGAAATAAAAGAAGTCTGACGCGTTTACACAAATTCAAAGGAAAACATAATTAACTGAGAAACAAATCGAATTAAATATTAATGTAATGTCGTCGCTGTATTATGCACTGTTACAATTTTTGTTAATTTTTTTTTATTTTGAGACAATTGATATCAAACAACGTACGAAGCTTGTAACCCCATTATTGCACATTATGTTCGATGGTTTCAAAGGAAATTCTCAGTCATTGCTATAATATTGCACGTAGACATAATAGCGACGATAATTCAGTCGCTTATATAGAGCTCAAAGGTAAATTTCAAAGCATACGCATATAATCGCTCGGGGGAACATTGTATCATTATCGCACTTATTCATTTTCCTTCGATGCTCCAAAGTGACCGTTGAAAATTCTCAAATTCAACAATTTATAAAACGTTGATTCTACGAACAAAAAGAAACAAAAAAGAATAAATTCGCATCGATTATTTAACTTTGTCAATTCGACAGAGATATCCGGCGCTGAAGAATCGTTGAAACGCTAGTGTCAATATTTAAAAAGCTGCTAATACAGCCGAGAATACAGGTCACCTCGGAGCGCTGTAGGACTAATGAGACATAATCTTATGCAAGACGCAATGCCAGAGTGCCAGAGAGCTCTCTCTCTCTCTCTCTCTCTCTCTCTCTCTCTCTTTCTCTCTCCCTCGACCCCCTTTCTCTCCCTCTGCCGCTCATCTGTATCGAGCTCGAATAATTGCGTCGGGTGCAGAACGCCATCGGGCCGAGAAAGGTACAGCCCGGCCATTACGAGGACCACCTGCGGGCTAATCTGAATTAATTGACGCGCGAGTAACTGGATCGCTGCTGCCCGGCGCCTATAAATATGCTCGATTTGCCATCGTACGCCTCTGTTATGCCAGCCCTTACGGATTCGTTAACTTTAAGGTATTAATTACGAGTTTTCTCCTCGAAGGTCTATTCATATAATTGTCAAACGAGCCAAGTGAAGATTGTCAGATTGGCGAGAATATACCCGGCAATTTGATTTTATAAGCCGATCAATTGTAACAAGCAGGATTCTACCTCGTTGACTGACGCAACAGCTTTTTGTAACGATTCATTCGTCACTGCGCGTTATACGTTAGAAAGCTATTGTCGCTCGTTGAAATAACCGAGATAAAACACTTGAAAAGCACGCGCGTGCGCCTGACGTGTAATTTTTTTCGTTAAATTTCGAAAATTTGAATATTCATCAATAAAATGCTTAATCAACTACTCGATTAACTTTTCCGCCATTATTCCTTGGCCCTACTCTCTCCACGCCTTTCGCTCTACCTACTGTACTTGACATACACGGCTTTCGTACCTCTACGGACCATTTTACCACTTCAACGTCGTACAACGTCCGTGAGTAGCTTTGCTATTCCATTTCTATTTGCTCGTGCAGCTCTCGTCGAGTGTGTCCGAGACACGTTAGAATTTGCCCTTAATTCAAACGTACAATTGTACGTCCGTTTAGCTGGTTACGTAATGTTGATAAAAACAACGTTACGTGATAAGCGGATAAAAATATATACGAATATAAAAGAAAGTTAATTGAATTCGACCAGTCGATTTACCCGCTTCAAATTCGAAAAAGATGGGATGACTACCAGTTTCTCGTACGTTTAGGACGTTGTGATTATTCGGACATCAAAAATAGATTGGCGTGTGTCGTGTACAGGAAAAAATTTGAATGTAACTACACGTAGTATAATAGAGTCATTTAAAACGTTATTAGATAAACTTAAATATTAAAATGGTACAATATCAATATAATAAAAAATATGGAAACTTTTTTTCAGATAAGTAAATTATACAAAAATGCTTTCACCTAAGCTGGTTTAACAACATAAACCACATTATATCATTTAAAATTTAGTTCAAACACCCAGCTTATTCAAACTGGAAGTTTGTATTTCTAAAACATTCAATTTCAAAACACATCTATAACGTAAACTCCGTCTAATTAAAACGAGTGTGTACTTAAATTATTAAAGTCAACGAAGCGAGTCCACACTATCGGCGTATAAACTCATTGTCGAAAGAATATTTTATTATCCATGGCAACTTAATCCAAGCAACGTTTAAAGAAAAAAGTTAAAAAATCTTCTCGTGGTTGCAGCTTTAAAGCCGGGGCAATTCAAAAAATGATTATAGAAAAACGATACGTCATTTTGACGGGGAATATTTAAACACACATCTTGTCTCGACGTCGCGCAGACTTATGAACACTTCATCGACTTACTGTAATTCAGTCGAACTATTTTTCGAGTTATATGCATCTGCTGCAACTGGCAGGCGTATATACTTTTATCCGGGACCTTTTCGTTGGACTCCCGCCGAGAGCACGTAAAGTTCCCCGACGTTACCCTCATCATTCTCAGCTACGCAACACTAATGATATATCTGCGTTTTTGCACTAGTTTATATTTTCTTCCTGTGTCGACTTTAATCAAGTCTTTTTTTTATTTATTTTTTCAAATATTGTACGACAAAGATACCGATAAATATCGAACGACACTTTTTAAAGCTGTAAATTAGAGAATCAGCGAGAAGTCGTTAAAAGGCGCAGCGTAGAAATAATTCGGCGAGTAAGCCTCTCTTTGTTAACGAACCCTCAAATGAATTTATTTGCGAATGCTTTTTCGAAAGGTGCTGCTTCTAAGATGATGATTGTATATAAATATTTTACGTTGGTAATGAGATTTTAAAAGAATATTCCAAGTGTTCTCGACCTAGTTGCAAACGTTCGCAGGTCGTTGCATCAGGTGTGAGCTTACCTTGCCGATATTCAGCAGACAAGATAAGTGCTGCTGGAAGCCTGATGTTTACGCAAAAAGAGGCTGCAAACCTCTCTCTCTCTCTCGCAGCGGATGCTTGTTTGCGATATTTGGAGTATTTCCGTATCATCTTTTAGTGCTTCCGGCGTTTTAGCAAAGTCAAGCAGACTTCGAACTTGAAAATTAATGTAAACTGCAAAAGTAGGTTGGCATATAGCAGGTCGGCCTGAAGAAATATAAGACCGATCTTAATGTACATCTAATAAGCTTGAGATTTCGTCTTCGGCTTTTTTTTTCTCTCATCCCGATTACCGGCTACAAAGAGCAAAAAGTTTATGAATACTTGATAAAAGAACACTTAAATTTTATGACAATACTGAAATACGACAGCCAATTTTGTTGAGATACACACACACACACACACACAAAAAAGGATCTTTGGTCAAATCTCGTGGTTTATTTGTTCGAGCCTCGTTAATTTACCAAAAAAAAAGAACGTCACAGTAAATTTGACAAGCCTAATCCGACACGTGAATTTCTAATCAGTTTTAAATCGCCGATGGGCGCGATATGAATAAAAGTACGCGACACGCGAGCAACTAATCAAAGGTAGAAAAACGCTCGAGTAAGCGTCGAAAAAAAGGAAACAAACGATATCGAACATTGGCAATATTGTTAACTAAAAAAGTATCGATCGTCAAGGTAGGCGCCTCCCCTTACACGATCCTGCGCTTTCTCTCTCTCTCTCGTTATCAAAGTTCAGCGGAAGGTCGGCGTTATTGAATTATTCCAGGCCGGCGGCTATCGAAACATCGCCGGGCGTTATTCTCGCGCCCTCAATCCAATTACGAATGAATTTTGAATGGGCCACGCGGCCCTCGAGAGTAGCTTTGCCGCGCGAGAGTGGCTGCGCGTCTCTCTCGCGAAATAATGAGACCAGCGCACTACTGCTGCTGCTGTAGCGAGCAGCTCTCTCTCTCTCTCTCTCTCTCTCTCTCTCTCTCTCGCGCTATATATAATAGCCTCGGCTTCGTTAGCGCAGAGCAGGCCGTCAGCAGGCCGCAGACCACACGGACATCTTTCCGGATTCTGGGCTCCCTCGGCGATCGACGAAGCAAATCGCCCTAGGTCCTCTGCTCTTGCTTGATCGACGAGCTCGTTTGCAGATTGTACACTATACGTTCGGATTTGGATCTTGACGCCGGCCCGGTGCTCCTATATACCTGCTTTGACGTTATCGACAATCCGCGTTAATGGAGCTTTTTCAAGCAGATTAATAATACCAACGTATTTCGCAATCTTGAACGAAGAAAAAAACAGCTGGGCTAAATATCCGACGTGTGCGTCATTAATTCCAGACTTTCGCACATTATTTTATTCTTTATTTCGCTTTCGTATACCTTTCCAAATTGGATATTAAAATTAATATTTCGAACAATACTGCACGTGTACATTTTTAGTTTCATGAACGGCTTTCGGGTCAGCAAAACACCATTTCGTAAAACATTTGTATTCCACATCAATTTATAGCGCATTAACAATTTGTTTATTCTTTTTCTTTGCTATTACTTGCTTGTCTCTCTTGTTCCGCGAGACAGATCTCGTCAACCGCCTCGGCGAGCTCTTCGGCTGCCTTTCGGAACTTTTCAGCGTTAATGTCACTTTTTTTGTTCTTCCCAAAGTCATCCAAAGCCTCGTCCAGTATTTCTCTAAAACTCTCGATGACCTATAGTATCGTGAATTAATAAACCAATAAATATATACTCATTTACGCATATATAATCGACTAGTGTATTTTATCTTACCGGATTTTGTTTAGATTTAATTTTGTTGCGTATTTCCTCGCTTATGTTTTCCTGTAATGTTGACGTGAATTGTATCAATAAAATTGTGACGTGACAAATTATGATTGTATAAAATAAAATAATATACCTCGTCGAAGTTACTGTAAATCAGCGCAGCGCTTTCGTGAAGAAGCTCGACCCCCCTGTTAAAGTCTGTCGAGTTGATTCTCTCGCCCATTTTCACGAAAAATTTCAATTGCATCAGGATAATAGTAGAACCAAACTGAAATTTTTTATCATCGAATTAGTCAAAGGAAAAATGTATTATTTGTGGTCGATTAAACTTTTATAGAAACTAAATTAGCCGTACCTCTTCGATTAATTTTTCAAAATCATATTTCGTAGGATGTTCCTTTTCCGTTATTTCAACTGACTCCTCCTAAAATATTTATATGAATAGTTTTAAGATAGCAACTTTAACAGAATTTATTTGAGTTTTTATACAGACTTACAGTAGTTTCATCGTCGCACGAAGTTTCGGTAGTAGTGGTCTCTTCAATGGGAGTAGACTGAAAGTGTTCGTACGTTATAGTTTGCGGATTATGCATTGTAGTAGAATAATTTATTTTCTAGTTTTTAGTTTTTTTTTCATTTATCTGTTAGTACTTACAGATTCATCTTTAACTGGAAGCTCGGTTTTGGCAGTTGCGGTATCTTCAACTGGAGCAGACTAAAATATACGTAATTGTAAAAAATTGCGAAATCGTAATTTTTTAAAATTTGAAATCCTAATTAAAACCATTATATCCGCACATTAATTTATTAGCGTTTATAAAGCTGCAAATTTTTTTGTATCCAAAATTATTTATTTGAAAAATCAATCTACTCACAAATCCAACAGCAAAGCAGGCACATATTATAAAAAACTCTTTCACCAGCATCTTGAAGTTTAATGGTTTAACTTGATTGCTAAAAATTTTTTACGTGTCTTAAAAAACTTCTTGTGTTTACTCTTCAGCAATTTTACCAATGTCTTATCTTGGCGTCTTTATCATTAATGACGCCTGTCATACGATTTACATTTAATCCACATTATGCAACATCTTCTGATATTTAGTTAAACGATTGCAAAATATTTAAATAAATTTCGCTCAACTTATTCTTGACGATTCTAAATTATACTTGATATTTTTAATCAATTTTTGAGCAATTGTTAAAAATAAGTAACATCTTAAACTTAATTTTCATAATATCGGTGTAACATCTTCATACGAAATTTTGATAAATTTCGAGCTTAAATTTACGCAGAGGATAATTATACTATTTGAAAGTTTTCGAGTTGAAGAGCATGAACGTGTACCTTACTATGAATTCGATAATTTCGATGTTTAAATTCAAACGTGTTCTCTTGCACACAGCGACTACTCAAATTTGTTCAATTTTGATACTAGTTTTGAAATTAATTGCTGTTATTTTAAAGATATCTGTAATACATAAATCTGCTGTTTTTTTTAATCCATCAGATCTATAATTTTTTAACAATCAATAGATAGAATACTGAAGTTTTAAAACATCGTCAACAAATACTGGCATATTTAACAATAGATTCTGCAACCAATTTGAAAAATTTTCGATATTCAATGTGCTTAAGTTGATTCTCACTCGCTATTAAAAAATAACTACTTTTCATACAAATGAAGGCCTTATAAGTGCCAACTTTTCGCACGCAGTGCCAGAAACGTTTCATTCCGTGGGTAATTTTATTTGAATACCTTGAGAATCTTCTTTAAAACTCAATTAATGTTCAATGCAAATATGTGCAAAGCAAATCATCCGCAACTTCAAAAAATAACATGTTTATTTATTCAAGAAAATTTAATTCACTTCATTCATTCGTGACGAAATGAAAACATCTTTTCTATCGGTATACTTACCAACTGGTTTGTACGATTTTCTTACAATAACAAATTTAATTAGCAAATTTTTTTACAATCGGAATAACTATTTTACATCGTAATCTTACTTTACCTGATTTCCTCTCGAATTATGATTTTATAATCTTAATAAGACTGTTTTATCATAAAATTGAACTTTATCTTGATGATAATACTATCGTAAACGTTTAGCGCAGATTTGCTGAATAATAAAATATGTCAATTTTCGCGTGATAGTGTAATCTGGGAGCACGTAATTTTTACTTCAATAATAAAAGAGTAATACCACTACAGTAAAATTTTTTTTCATTCAAATCGGGTACACGAGAAATATTTTTTAACTTCCGTTAAAACAATTTTAACGAAAGTTAAAAAAATATACATAATAAACTATCAGGTTAATTGCAAATTATGTTTTTACAAAGTAAAACAAAAAGTTTATTTTTTAAAATATTTATTGAATTCAGATCTAAAGCTCCAAAATGTTTGATGCGTTGATTATACAATCCAATAATAAGAAAACAAAAAAATTAAAAAAAAACAAATTTAAATGACTAGTTCCATCCAGTGCATCTATTTTGAACTACAGCAAGTGTTATCTTTATCATAGAAAATTATTTTATCGACATCAGATAACAGAAGATAGTTCGAAGTTTGTCCGCTTACCACGCACCGATGTGTTTTCATTCTGTTTCGGATAATGAACATAACCAACGTTTATAATCAAAACACATATCCATAAGAGGGATTATATTTTGTTGAATATTTACGGAAATTTACGTTAATTTTTCTTGTGCTGACGTTTTACTATTGCAAAAATCATGTATAAACGAAAGTTAGATGAGTATTTAGAAGATAAGAAGGCTTTTAAAAATTCTTTGGACTCCGATGAGGAAGATGACGAAGCTAAGGAAGAAACATATGATATTATGAATGAGAAGGATATTACAGGTAAATTTTTAACTATTAACAAGAGGCTACATAAAATTATATATATAAAATTAACGATTATATTTTGATAAACAAGTAATTAATGCCACTAACATCATCTAACTAATAAAGCTCTTATTGAAAATATTGTTGATTATTTAAAATTACTAAAATTATCAAATTGTTTCGCAGGTGTCGAAGATGGTCCATCAGCTGCAGAAACTAATGTTGGGTTTACAGCATTTAACATGAAAGAAGAATTAGAAGAAGGACACTTTGATACACAGGGTCATTATCACTGGAAAAAAGAAAAAGAAGTACGCGACAATTGGCTTGACAACATTGACTGGGTCAAGGTAAATTTTAGATTATTATAGCCTTTTTATCTAATATTTATCATATACTGTATTTAACATATTTAATTTAACATTATTGTTAACTATTATTAGATAGAGTCACAAAAGAAAGGTAAAGGTTCAAAGGAAGAAAAGGAATCTGATGATGACAGTGACGATGATAAGTCCTTTCTATTTGATCCAACACAGCTGTACAAACAAATTTTAGAGTATCTGAAACCTGGAGAAAGTGTTTCAAAAGCTTTATGTAGATTAGGTAAACACTAGACAGCGTATAATGTTGATTTCAAAAATTTTCAAGTTTCCTTGTATATTAATAGATTTGTTTAATAATTTTAGGTAAAGGAAAAAAGAGGTTAACGACAGCAGAGAAGTGGAAAAGAAAAAAAGATCCTAATGCTGTTGTAGATGACGATGAAAATTCTGGACATATAACAAAGTTAACAGAAATTGCAAACGAGTTGTTAACTAAAACAGGAAACATGGATATTTATCAAGAGACTTATGAACAAATACAGAAAAAAATTAATCTTGCAGACAAACATTCGACTAAAGTAGAAGCAGAGTTGGATATGTTTTCGGATGATTTTGAATCAAAAGAAAAGGACAAAAAAACAGATGGTGAAGCTGGTGAAGGTATTGCATATAATTTCCATTAATGTTTTTTTTTGAAAATTTTATATTTTCTATTAAATATGATTTAATTACTTGCAGGAGGATCGACATCACAATCTAAAGATGATGAACAAGACAAATCAGAAAGTACAGAAGTCACGTGGGAATTTAAATGGTCACAAGATGAAAATGCAGAAGTTCACGGACCCCACACAAGTCAACAAATGCACGCATGGGCGAAAGAGGGATATTTCAAAAATGGAGCTTGGGTGCGAAAAAAAGGCCAATCCGATAATTTTTACAATGCTGCGCGTATTGACTTTGAATTGTATATATGATTTTTACAGAATGCAATAATTGCGACACTATACATAAATTGCGCAAATCAATTTGAAAAAAAGAATCAAGTATTTGTTACTGACAAATGTAAATAATTTATTTTCAATGTACACAATAAATTAAGTTTTTTTTTCTAATCGTCGTACTATTCACATCTCATTAGTCGTATCTGTACATATTTATAATATTGATGCTTCTTTTTCGTTTTCTCTTGTGATTATAAGATTTTCTTTGCATAATCTTCTTCGCGTTTAAGTACGAATCGCCATAGTCAAACATATAGCGAGCACCATTTCCAATCTTTGACCATTCGTTAACATATCCTTCATGATTCATGTGATCCAATGGAATAGGTGTAGGATATCCTGTAAATTGATATTATTATTGTAGATAGAATAACTAAACATTAAAATTAGATATTCTCATATTAACTAAATCTCAATCAATCATCTAATAAAGGACGATCTGCGTAACCGTATAAAAATAAATTCCCTTAAATTCATCAATATTTACCGATTAATTCGTTCGATCAGCATATCAACGCTCGTTCCGATCAACAGCAATTTACGTTCAACGGTAACCCGACGTTATAACACAGCGGAAAAGTCGGCTGGTTAAAGCGAATGCGCTCCGATTACACAAGCGTGACTTTGGCTCTCCTGACGCGGCTATATACGTATATATAAGCGAAAACAATCCCTCGTCTCGAATTCACGATTCGCTCAGGCGAAATCTCATCGAACATCTCCCTATAGTCGGAATGACAAGCCTCAAGTCTCCCGAAAGCCAGCCGTTATCGCTACAGTCTCACCCCCTCTCTCTCTTTCTCTCCTTACCATATCCATAAAGCGGTTCGTGCGGGTAAGCCGGCGGTAGGACTGGCAGAGAATGGGTAGCCGGGGCGTCCTTGAAGTAAAGTCCCGGCAGTCCGGCCGCTCCCAGTAGGTACTTGGCCGTGAACACGGCAAGGGCGACGAGGGCGGCTACGACCAGCACGATCTTCGTCTTGATCAACACGACCGCGGCGAGGCTCTTCAAGCCGCCCATAACTGCGAAATAGCCACAGACACAGAGGACACGCGATATCGTCCGATAGTCATTCCTCCTCTCTCTCTCTCTCTCTTTCCTTTTCCTCTTCCCATAAATCCCTCTACGTGTATACGAGCCGAAAGCTTGCGTAAGCGGGGGGCTGAAGCTGTGAGGTGTCGGGCTTCTTGCTTCTTGTAAAATTAGACTTGGACAGAGGAGAGGAAGCTCGGGGTACGAGCAATGCACGAGGGGCTCTTTGTTGTTCGCGAAAAGTCAGCTGTTTGTTTTAAATACTTATCGCGTTGTTCGTTTTCAAAAGAGAGCTTCTAGATAATGTTTTCGATATAACGCCGGCTTATCGGATTTACGATGTCGGAGAGAAAAAAAAAAAAAAAAAAAGAAGAAAAGAAAGAAAACAAGAGAAAGATTTCAGAGTTTTTCCAGGGGGCGAATAAAAAGAAAAACGAAAAAAAACTTTGAAAACTTCTTAATCCGTTCTTAATTAATAAAAATCCGAAAAATCGCGCGCCCAGACGCCTCTAGTCTGACATGCCGCGAGAGCGAAAAGCTCGCGCCAGGTATAACGTCCCTCTCTCTCTCTCTTGAGCCACGTGCCAAGCACATAGAACGCGCCGAGGCTGTTGGAATTTACGGAGCGCGATGTGCGCCGAGATCAGCGAGAGCGTGTATGATCGCGCAAATGCTGAGTAACGAGCTGTGAGATCCTAGGATGCGACTGCGAGATTACGGCCTGGAGACACGTGCTCTCTCTCTCTCTCTCTCTCTCTCCTGTTTGTCGCGAATTTTGATTAGACGCTCCCTCGCTTTTAGCGTTTTTTAGGATTTTTTTGCTGCTTATCCTCCCTGTATTTTAGAGTCTATATTAATTAGTGAAATGTAGATCGCTTATACTTGATTAATGCAATAAAGAAACAATATAGCGTATGCCAATTAAATATACGTTAAAAGCTTGATGGTTTTTTTTTTGGAAAAAATTAATTAAAATGGAGTCGTGACGAATATATAGCAAAGTATGTTTTAAAGCGAGCCCGTGCTTAGATGCAAATGTTGCCACATCGGCTTGCGCTGGCTTCCGTTACTCTAATAGTACTCTATTACGACTAATTATCAATTTAATACGTATTAGCAACAGATGGCACGTTAAGTACACGGAGCTGTGCCATTTCTCTTTTCTCCGGTAAAAAGCACAAGCAAGCATTATTATTATTATTATTACTACTACTATTTCAAAAAGTTGCAGTTTCATTGTCTTCGGCCCTGCGTGTATTTTACGATCTTGCAAAAGTTTGAATTTTATTATCTTCTCTCTCTTGGGTAGTAAATGTTGGCAATGAAAATCACGTATATACTTTAATGACCGAATCATTCCCAACTTTCACAAAAACATCTGTGACAGTTTGCCGGTGAAAAGGAATAAAAAAAAATTTCAATCGCGAAAATTCGTTATAAAAAACAGAGATGTAACACATGACGTTTTGATCAGTGCTAAATCGATTCCGTCTTTGAAAAAATTTATTACACGTGGGCAATCAATATCGTTGGGTCTGGGCCTGAATCGAAAGGAAAATTAAAGCCCGCCGGAACAATCAGGAGAACCAAAATAAAAAAAAGGAACAAAAGCTTATACGGAGGGGAAGGGGGTTACGGCAAAAGCGTGATAAAAGAAAAAGCGGTAAGATAAATAAACAGTTTTCCCAAAAAAAAAAGCAAGCAAGCTGCAAGAGGAGGATGAAGAGGAGGTTCGAATCGCGGAGAGGGGTCAAAAGAGCGCAAGGGAGAAAGAATCAGCGTTGACACTAGACGAATGAAAAGCCAAAAGCAAACAGAGTGTGCAGTAGCAGCAGGAGCAGAGCAGTAGCCGAGCCGACAAAAATTTATAAAGAAATAGAAGCGAGAGAAGGGGGGGGTGGGAGTAGCGCGGAACGAAGGTGGGGCGAGAGAAAGAGAGAAGCAGCCCGGGGATGCGAAGAGCGAGTGGAAATGTAAAGCGAGAGAATCAGATGGAAAGGGGGTATAAAGTGGAAAGCGCCGATGCCGAGCAGAGAGAGAGAGAGAGAGAGAGAGAGGGAGAGAGGATGGAAGGCGCGCAAGCGAGACAGAGAAAGAGAGGGACTGACTGAGGTAGGGTGGGGGTGGGGCTAGTAGATTATATAGTGGGCGGGCGAGCCGCCAGCGGTGCGCTCCCGGTAAAGGGTAGTATGCTAATGCAATTATGGAAATCGCGGTATGGAAAGCGGACGGGAGACAAGCGGGCAGACTCTCTCTCTTCCTCCCTGCTAGCCTTTCTCTCTCTCTCTCTCTCTCTCTCTCTCTCTCTCTCTCTCTGGCTTGGCGAGCCGATGTTCGGGCGCGACGAGGAGGGCCAAGCGTCTCTTGCGTTTGCTGCCGCCACTATATGCTGCCAGTGCGACGGCTCTCTTCCCTTTCCCTCCCGCGCTCGGATAAAACAGCTGCGTGTAAGTCGGTCTGTTGCGATAATCGTGAATGTGTAATTACGGGAAAGGACGTGCGGATAGAGATAGACGCTGCTGAAGCTGGCCGTCCTCGCTGAAAACACAGACGCACACGTGGCCCTATTATAATTCGACCATCTCTCCCACTGCACATCGCGGCGACGATTCGCTATTGGCTCTACGCGAGGTAGACTTTGACGTTTTACGACTGTATAGCCCGATGTTGCGCTATTTGCCACTGCTGCCTGACACCCATCCCCCCCCCCCCCCCCTTCCCGCGATGTTTATTGGCCCGAGCTTTCTTTGTCGATGGCTTTAATTAACTTGTCGATTTGCAGATTGGCCGGGGGAAGGGAGTATTAATATTCCGTGTGTGTGTGTCAAACATGCGGACCGAAAAGCTTTGGCAGGATTTGATTGTTTAATAAACCGGAGAAAAAAAGGACGTCAAGTAGAGGGTGATTGCGCGACGTTGCGTATTTACTCGTTTGCCAAAAAACTGCTTGATAAATATCACTTTTATATATAACTTTAATTTGCGGTTATCGAGGGTAGATATAATAATATTGTTGTTCCGATAAGGAAAATAAAAAAAAAACATTCTTTTCATTTAATCCAACGATATTATATATATGAAGCGCGTAAATTAAGGTCGGTTTAATTGAAAAAAAAAAAGTGTGTTGCGTCCGCCGCAGAGTCGTGATTCCGTTATTTCAACGGCACAAATGTGATAATAGGAGAAAACTAGGGGAATTTAGAGCTTGCTAAATAAATGAAAATGCCGATATTTCTATTTGCGACGGCGTTAAGACGCGTCACGTGTTCCAACGTTTATAGTGCTCTCGTTTCTAAGTTTTAATGCAATTTCTTTTATAAAAGTCAATACTTACGTTTACACTGACAACACGAATTTAATAAAAATGTTAGATTAGTGCCAATTCCCGAGGTAATTTGAGAAACAGTTTTAAAACAATATTTATTTTTTATACGTTTATTGGCTTTATTTATTTTTGACGTTTGTTAAGAAATAAAATATCACGTTAACGGTAACGGTGAGGAATAAACAAACGTAAAATTGTACGATTCTTCTCAAATTAATCGATCTAAACTAATTGAACTTCGGTCCCCAAACAATTTTATCTTCGATAACACATATAAAGGCTCAAAAATAGTACGTTATAAATCTCCAAATGCGACTTCTTCGACAAAATACCTGCAAGACCCGTAAAGCCGCATCAAACAAAAGTAACACCAGTCCAGGACACGAACGCATTCTTATCTCCCAAAGAGCATATTCCACATTGCTCTGAACCTACAACGAAAAGCACTTGCCAGCAGTAGCAGCAGTCGAGAATCCGCGACAATCAAATAACCATATCCCTCGTGAGCGGAAAAAAAATCAAGTCGCTCTCTACAAGCTTGTCTCGCGCAGTGGGTAACCCGGGCACACGCTCCATAAAACCCTCGCGCGGTCCTTACGGCAGTATAGGTGCGTATACGCCCGGACTTCCCCGTAGCCTGTCGTTACTCACACAGTAGCAGGTGGTGATGCTTGTGCTTGCGCTCGAGCGCTCCCGGTTCGGCGGGCCGCCGTCCGTCAGCCAAGAGGACGCAGCCCAGGACGAGGAGCAGTCGTACGAGCAGTGTCATCCTCGCTCTTCTGCCCGGATCGTCGCCTCCAGCTCGCGTATATATAGCCTCGGCTAACGAGTACTCGGGGCTCCGAGTCGACAGGAGGCAAGCGGTGCGCGCGTCTGTTAATGCCGCGAACTGCCGTTTAGCACCCGACACTATACGCCTCTCTCATGGCTACACGCGCGCCCAACGCTTTGGCTCTCGTTGTCGCGTGGAGAGCGATATATGAAAGCTAACAAGTTGCTTTTACGACTTTTTTTAATATAGGCCAGCCGGCCACGAGGCTCCCTGATTGCGTGCGCAGCTCTGAGTACGAAATGTTTGCCGAATGAGGTATTGGGATTACCGCGGGGAAAGTACTGCAATGGTTTTTTTTTTTGTTCAATGTTTGGTGCTACTGCGTCGTGTGTGTTATACGCGAAAGTGCGATTGAAGCGAGATCGTTTTGTAGCTCATTGTTCCGAGAAAATATCGTGTTTTCTAATTGCGGAAAGTGTAGAGAGAGAGCTTGAACTTTTATGAGCGATTCAGGAGGTAGCGCTTAAAACCGTTGATATTTATCTACTTTTTTTATTTTAGTAAATTGTAGCGAGACTTTTACGTTGCAGCGTAAAAAGTGTATGCGATCCCGATAAAAGGCGCTCGTGTGATAACCGTAATATAGGGTTACACTATTATTGAGGGGGTATAATGTCAAAGGGTCGGCTCTAAACAGGTAGAATAACGGCGATCAAAGCATCGGAGAAAAATATATGCTCACTTTGGGGGGGCTATCGTATTGAGAGTTTGTACTTGAACTATATAGGCAAGTCAAAAGCAATCCTCCAGCAAATAAAGTAATTAGCGCTCAAGACTTGGGGCAAATATACGCCGGTGCATTTGTCAAATCGACGAAACATTTACCCAGTGCCGGGCGTTGGCTTCGAGAGAGTTTCGCGCCTCAAGAGAGAGACGAGACAACGTTTACACCAACTCGTGTATATACAGGCTGGAAAACCGTCTCCCACCTTAATGCAAAGCCCACGCGAGTGTTTGCGCTTGTTGTTTGAACGATTTCAAATCCGCAGAGCTAATTGCCCGATGTTACTTGCTTCGCCAAAGCGGGATGCTCTGCATCTGTTTGACCGGATTTTTTTATCTCTCTCTTCTCTCTCTCTCTCTCTCTCTCTCTTTTCGAGAAGAAGTCGAGAAGTGGATAAGCTCTGATTTTACGCGGTCAGGAGGACACGAGAAGTTGAGAGGCAGGCCGTTATTTTCTGTTCTTATTATTTTTTGTAGTGAGACGGTATAATGAGATTTGGGTGATCTAGTTTACGAACGCGAATAAACTTGACGCGCGAAATTTTTTGGAGGGTTTTGGGGGTGTGCTCGGTAAAAATCAAGCGGTTCGTGGTTTTCAATGGAACTAGACCTTTTTTTTTTCATTGCTCCGAGTATTTGAAATAACTTTTGAGAAATTTTGGGAAATTTCACAGGTCGAATGAGCCTACTTCTGTGAAAAAAAAAGAAAGAAATGCAAGCAGCTTATACAAAATTTTTCAGTGCTGTACATATTCGTGAAAGAAAATGGAGAAAAAAGGGGATGTTGTTCTAAACCTTATGTACGTTTAATATCACGCATGCAAGACGTAGACCAACACAATTGTTAATTATTCCCACGGTTTGTAAGCAACAATCCGCCAATTCTTAAACTATGTATTTCAGCGAGTAAATGGGGAAAGGAAAAACAAAAGGAAAACAACAAAAGTTTTAACGTCGACAAGCGCATTGTCGGCGGGAGCTAACCACCGGATGTAAGGTACTTACTCCGATGTACAAAAATATTGTGCTTCCTCGTGTCCCTCCGCACGCCATTGCGACGTGCCCCGGGGGCGTTAATACCATCGAAACAAAGGCGAAAAAAAAGCCAATCAGGCCTGTTTACAGAGGAAACAGAAATATCGGAACAAAAGAACGAAACGAGAGAGAGAGAGAGAGAGAGAGAGAGAGAGAGAGAGAGAGAGAGAGAGAGAGAGAGAGAGAGAGAGAGAGAGCGCGGGCGGGGGCAGAGAGAGAGAGAGCGTGTGTGTGGGGGGGCCCCCGCGGGCGCCGCAGGCTGCGATGGAGAAGCTAGAACAAAAGGAGACGGCGGGGCCAAGAGGGGGTGAGAGAAAGGCGCCCGGTAAATAGGTCGTTTCGCGAGGCGAAGAGGAGAGCGACGTACCAGAGACACATTGGAGGTCCGAGGGAGTGAAGGGGGGTTTGCGCATAATCAGACGCGCAATGAGTACTGGAGCTTGCGGGAGAGGAAGCGGCTGTGAGAATCGAGGTGTGCCCTTAATGAAAACGCTTGCGCGCGGCCCGTTGCCTACGTACGCGTGCTAGAGACTACGGCAACGAGGAGAGACGAACGTCGACGCCTGTCGCGCGAACGGCTCTTTTTCACCGACTGCCCACCCTCCCGCGGTGTCGCGTTCTGCCATTTACGCGCCCCCTCCGTATGTACCTTTTATTACGAGCCGTACGTCGAGGGCTCGCGACATCCGCACGGTTTGTCACGGGCTCGTCCTATCGAGCTTTCTTATCCGTGCTCGATGCATCCGAAGCTCATAGTGCCTCCTCCCGCTATTCCTCCTCCGTTCTTCCTGTACGTCGGCAGATTGCTCAAAATAAATTTTCGTTCAGCGCGGCACACGCAGCAGCAGCAGCAGCCGCTATGACCGGGTGCGCCTACACGCGGCTCCGGCATTAGGATTTATTAGTTTAATATGCGCGTGAAAAAGTGTTGGTGCCGGCAACACCAGCGGCCCGGGGCCCCTGCTATAACCGTGCGCCGGCGACTCGCGCTCTCCCGCTCTCGCTCTCTTTCTCGCGACGAGACTATATGGAAGGAATAAGCGAGTGCTCCGCGCGCCCTTGGGAAAATATTGTTTCAAATAACAGCATTCTAATACGAGAGAGAGAGAGAGTGAGAGAACAGAGCACGTGTGACTGTATACACTGCTAATTAGCGTCGCGCGTTTTACAAGCTTGTTTTTTAATCGAAAATATAACAAAGAAATTACGAGGCTCGTCGCAAAATACGTAGCCTCGTCAAAATGGATTTATTTCCGGGCGCAACTGGTTTAAAAAACAAAAAATAAAAAAAAGATAGAACGCGCGAGGGCAAAGCGATATTTTCAATGAGCCCGAGATAAATCGCTGTTAAAAAGACTAATAAGGGTTAAATGGATCTCTGTCTGGGTGGTAGCGGCCGCCCGACTCTGTGTGTGTGTGTGTGTGTGTTTGCGTGTACGGGTAGCAGGGAAATAAACGGTAAACAAGATTCGCGCGAGAGATAAGGAAGACATTGTAAGCCGCGAGGCTGAATTTAAATCGCCTCATTCCGGTCCAATCTCTCGGCTGCAGGCGCGCGCACTACCAGCACTATACTGCCACGACTACCGGGCGCGCTTTAAGCATTCACAAAGAAACAATCGGAAGAAATCGCAGACACAAAGACGATACAGAGACACGACAGGCTACACGTGTATAAGAGCGTCGAAGACATATCCGTAGCCCTAGTTTGTCACTCAACGAAAACAGAGAGGGGAGCGGCCCTAAAGGAGGTAAAAAGGCGCGGAAAAGTTCTCCGTGCTTATTTTTAGCCGAGCCCTCTTTCGCCGCGCTTTTCAGAGACGTATTCTCGCGCGCGGCGCCAACGGCGACGTCTACTCGTGTAACCTCGCTCTCGTCCAAGCGGTCGGCCCTTGTTCTTTTTCTTGGCTCATTATCAGCATTACCCAGCAGCTTATGCGCCAGGCAAATTAATCAGCTCGAGAAGCTGTATCCAGGTTAGGCTCCTTGGCTCTACTGCTTTCAACGCGCGACTGAAAAATGTTCGAAAGAGATGGATTTGATCCTCCGAGGATTTTTCCTCAGGAAAAACTTGCGCTCGGGGGGAGGGGGTAAGAAAATTTTCTCTCTGTCGGAGGGTAGCCTCGATGTACATCCGGAGCTGCTTTATGGGTTAAATTGATTAGTCCTCTAATTGCCGGGGGGTAATAATATTCCGCCGGTCATTGATAACTTTCGTTTTCGTCCGTATACGCGAGCGCGTACGGTTGAAACACAGGGCGCGCAGGGTTGAATAACGGGGGCGCGTTAAAATGTTTAATGCGCGAGGAGCGAGAAAAGGCGCGGATATAAATCAGCGTACGATCGTCCGTGAAATACCAAAGTATACAGATATATGCATACACACGTGTGTGCAGGTAATGTGTGTACAGGTATATGCGCATCTGGGGGTGAGATGAACGGGTTTTTTTTATAGGTCAATTGAATGGGAGAGAAAATAAAAGGTTTCGAGGTCGGTCCTGTGTATAGGTGCGCAAAGAAAGTCGCGCGCTCTGATTTATAAATAGGAGGCTCTCGGGTCCAGCGCGGCCTGTGCGCTCTGGCACACACGCTACTGCGCTCTCTCTCTCTCTCTCCCGTTCAGGCTGCACTGGCACCGGGGGTTATTTATACGAGGGACAATAAAAATCTCAACAACGACGCGATCATCAAACAACGACAAGCTCGACGTTCGCGTCAGCGCGACTTTTGTCTCTGCACCAGCTCTTCAAGCGTATATACAGTATAGTGTGCGCGAGAAAGGATGCGGGGCTGGGGCTAGGCATTAATCCTCACCGGGCTGTAGAATCGCGCGAGACCGTAAATCCCGCGGTCGGGGCATGGAGGAAATGCAATTTTTACGAACGCTACCGACAAAAGCGTGAAAAGAGGGGGGGACAGGCTGCAAAATCGCTTGGCAATATGTTGCGCTTGTGTGCGCGAGGGGGGGGGGGACGAAGCACACAGAGATTTGTCTTTCGGAAAATAGTTGCGCAGCTAGTATCGTAGTAGGGAATCTTTGTGCGATTTAACGCAGACAGTCTTTATGCGGATTCGAAAACGAGCGAAGCTACTGATGTTGAAAGCTCGCTATCTCTTTCTCTCTGCCGGAGACGATAATGGTTTCGCGCGCGTTCCCGACAAATGAATTGCAATGGCTCTTTTTTTCCTTTGGAATTAAAGGAACGCTCTCGGACTCTCTCGCCGCCCTTTCCCTTTGTACCGCTCTTTTTTCCCCTCTTCCTTCCTTCTCTTTTCTCCTATTGAAAAAAACTTGTTAGACAGTAACAGGCCGCGTTAACAATCCGTCCTGCTAACGCACACGCCCAGAGAGAAGAGAGATTTTTCTCGCAGTAGGGCAGCTCGTGAAAAATATAAGAGCCGTAGGAATTGAATAAAACGCTTGTGCGGCGCAATCGTCGGCCTTGTATATACGCGCGAGAGAGAGACATACTATTTTACGCGTTGGGAGTGTCATAAACTGGCCTTCCTAACGACAATCTTACCGGTTATAGTCCAAGCATCCTATCCTACCCCATCCGCTTTCGCGAATCTTTGCCCTTTGTTCGTGCGAGCACAGCGCGCGGAGCTAAGAACGAAAAGGCCGGAATTCAATTTTCATGCCTGCGGCCAGAAAGCGGCAACTTCCCGGCCGCTGCGCGGCCGGGAGTTGCCGTTTTCTGGCGGCGCAGGCATGAAAAATCGTATACAC